>SNQJ01S0027883.1:34946-70774 GCA_010110895.2 Picea sitchensis
AGTCTGACCAAATAATAAGCAACTGAAAATTTCAAGCAAATGATCCTCACAATCCAAAGTGCGTACGAAGTGTAATAGTTTGGGAAACTCTACGATGGTATGTCATCTTAGTGATGCACCCTTCAATATGAAACAATCATTGTGTTCCAATTCATTGTATCGTCTCTTCTCTTCTCTTATATTAACATGTGTGTAGGTTGATATCATAATTTCACATGGGAAAGGCCTTCTCAAGCAAAACTAATTTTGAAATCGCCACATCATCCAATTCATAAGGAAAATCAAGGATCCTTTATGTTTATCAATCTGAACCCCAATTCAAAGTAAATATCACATCCATTACACTATAACATTTAAATGCAATCCATGCATAGGGTTGGTCTGATAAATCCATCAAAGAAAACCACTATGCATTCAAATTTTAAGCATCAATAATTCACTACTTCATGTGTCTGATTATCATGTCACCAAAAGAAACCATGAAAAGGACAATACCATAATCAAAATATCAAACAAATAACATTTCATAAAGGTCTTTGCAAGAAAGAAGATCCTTGGAAACATTACATCTATCAATGCACAAATAATTTGAAAGGTACATTTGTCAATAAAATCAAACTCATCATCCAACTGAACTCAAAGAACAACTCAAACAATGGTAAGTTCATAATCGTTCATTTGAAAATACAACACTAGTCATCAACATAAGAACATTCAAATGATTTTGTAAGTTATGTAAGAATGTTTTTAAAGGTGAAATGCACCATCATTGTACCTTTGCATACCTTGAGAGTGAATATGAATAACAAACATCCACACACATAAACCTATGCCAAGTGAGGAAAATTAAGAACCCACAATATCTTCCTCATTCATTAACCTTCGCATACAAATAATCAATGAGCTAAGGAAAGAAGAAAAATAATCATTTACCATTGATTCCACCAAGCCATTTTTATGAAAGAAGATAAGATTGAATGAGTGAGTGTTGACTTATCTATTCCTCCAATGAATCTCCATCCCTTCAAGAGACATGCATTAAAACTTCACATGGTTTTCTCACAACCAAAGCATGCTTATGTCAATCACCAAGGAAACAATGGAAGAACTCTAGTTCATGTGGAATTTCACATTCAAACAATAGAGTACTACATCTCTAGAAGCCAAACACTTATCAGAATATAACAGGATGATATGGAGCAACCAGAAAGGATCATCCCAATCATCACTCAAATATCTCAATAAAGAAACAAGGAACATAATAAACCATGTTAAACTATGCAAAACCAAATATTCCAAGAGATCATCCATCAATGGCACGAGCAGTTAGAAAGATTGGATCATTCAAGAAAATACATAAGGGAAAAGTGGGTATCATCAGTTAACCAATTAATAAAGCATATGTGGCATTCATGTGCATTCTAAGTAACAAGGTTTGATATGAAAACCAATCAAAGAACTTGAAATCATCTTTGAGCATCGATTGCATCCAAAGCTTGAGCCACAAGGGTAATAAGACACAATCAATGAAGCTTAAAAAAGAATTGGGTGGCCCCCAAGCCCTAGGACCCAGGATCCGTTGAGGCCTCAACATAACCAAATAAAAATAAGAAACGTACAATTCAATGATTCCATGCCTAAATTAGGTGAATGAGTAAATGAATAAGAAGAACCTTCAAGGGGGAAACCTCTTATTACAATATATCAAAATGCACAACATAAGATGATTATTCAAATGAACATACATAACATATACATATCAGATAAAGAGTGTTATAAGGAATCTACAATAATAATCCTACCTAACTATAATTAATATAATGATAATTAAATAAGGTTGAGACCATAACACCCACCATTATTCTTAACACATAAGATGATTATTCAAATGAATATCCATGAAGTATGCATAGCAAATAAACAGGGTTATAAGGAATCTAAAATAATAAGCCTACCTAACTATTAATATAATGATAATTAATGAAGGTTGAGACCATGACACCCACCATTTTTCTTAACACATCTTACAAAAAATTTGCCAAGGCACTTGCTTTACCCATTATTTTTCAGCATATCTTTCCTAATATAGTTCATCCTGAACTATATGATGACATATTTACTAGGATAGACTTTGAGAAACATTATGATTGAGTATAATGGTCTTTCATTCTATGAATGCTCAAAACACTAGGTTTTAGTCCTACCTTTATCAATGGTTTCGAAAACCATCTTTACAGATGTTTTCCCTACCTTTCTATCAAGAGAAGAAAATCCAAAGAGATTGGGTTATTTTTTTCGATAAGTTAAGGATTCCCTTTTTCCCAACATTCTACTCCATGGCCATCAAATACCTAGGGTATCTATTATGAAAAGGTTGATGCTAGGCTCATTAGAGGAATTCCCCTCCATAGCATTGAAGCCAGATAACTGGTTCATGCCCATTTTTCTAATGATTCCTTTCTAATAATATTAGAATACCAAAGTCCCTAGGGTAACACCATGAAAAGCCTTAATACATTTTTTTGTGGTTGATGGATCCAATATCCAATGGGATAAAACACAATGCTACTAACAAAGCCAATGTACTTTCTATAACTAGTTTCCCTCACTTCACTTCATTGGTCATGTATCAATCTTGGAAAAAACAATTAATTTTTTCAGAACTCCATTATCCTTCCAAGCATATCCAAGAGATATGAGAGGTGGTGATTCAAAGGGTTGAGAAAAAAAATAAACCAAATGATTACCAAACCCCTTTCCCTAGTTGTGAAATTTCAGATTTATATTAAGGTTTAGTTGTGACTCATGTCTACAACTCTTACTCTTGGGTACCCTCTAAAGTTGCTTACAAAATAATAGAAAAGGCTCTTAGGAATTTCCTATGGGATAAAAATAACAAAAAAAAGGGGTTTCACGTAATCATGAATTAGGAACTTGATTGTACCCCATGGGATTTTGGTGCCTTTAAACTCATTAAAACCCATCTTCCAGCCCAAGCCCTTTGCACTAAATGGGTGATTAGAGTTGTTAAAGGGAGCTAGGCACGGAAATTCCTCTTCGGGTACTACATTGACCAAGGTTGGCCACTTGGAAAGAAGTCTCGGCAAGGAATCTCTTTGGAGCCTTTTTATCACCCCTTATCCTATTAAAGTTTATAGTATTTTTGTAGTAAAAATCATTTGGAAGGTTTGGGAGGCTATTTATCCCTTCCTTTCCGAGAGGAATTAATCGTTTCAAAATGGCCTTTCGTTCACTATGTATTATATTTGGTGGTCCCCTCTTGTTAAATTTCAAGTCAAGTCCCTCGTTAAATCTTCTTGATTCTTAATGTTAAGGCTCTTCAAAAAAAAAAAAAGCATTTTCTTAATTGATTATTTATTTGACAATAGGTCATAGAATTGGGTTCCTTGAATAGATCTTAAGCATAAATTAACCCTAGATAACACTAATAAATTTAAAGTGGAAAGTATTCAAGGCATTAATTTTTTAACACATGGTAAGCAAGGATTCACTCCGAGAATATAAACCCTAATCTAGGAATGTAATCATGGATTAACCTATTAAAATAGGAGATAAGGAATACTATATATGTAAACACATAACTTTGAAAATATAAACAATGAATAATTCTCAATATCATCACTCTCTATTACTCATAACTATTACTCATAAAAGGAAGAATCACAATGTAAGTATCTCAAAACTCATCTTACCACAATAGTAGTGCACCCTACATTTCTTTTATATAATAAGATAGACAAGGGGTTACAGTTATTATAGACCATCCCTATGGTGTTCCTAAGTTAGAGAAGAGACCCTAACCCTAATCTCTACCTAGAATAATGAATCCAAGCATGCATTAGTATCTTTTCTTTGAAACAATTCCTAGGATAAATTTGAACACTTACCTATGTCATGTGCTTTATCTAAGCTTAGAACAACTCCAAAGATAAAAATAATGCCTAATAAAGAATTAAAAAGCATACTTTAAATATGGATGCACCAGTGTCTTCCTAAATAGAAAAAACCTTTTAAATATGGAATGCTAAAGATGGTGCATGCATGCACCTCTACCACATATGCCTATAAATTGTGTTGTGCTTCATAGAGGCCTCTTCCATTGTTGTACTCTTATCCATATAATTATATTCTACGAAGAAAATGGCGCTTTACAGATCTACTAAGTGATCATGTATATTGAAGGATAATCTCATACATAGCAACAAGTGAAAACACTAACAAAGGGCTCAAAGATAATTATATTACACTTAAGCTAGAACTTCCTATGCCTTGCACATGATGGTGAGACTAGAAATGGGAGAAAGTTGTGGTATTCTCTAAGCACAAACATACTATGGGATATAAGTGGCTCAACACTGTATCATTCATAAAAGTTCAAGTGAAATAATCTATGGGCCCTAAAATCTCAACAATAAACATGTCTATTTTAGCTTCACAATATTTAGAACCAATTCCAGAACCTAAGAAATCCTCTTTTGCATGGTGTTTAATCTTGGGAAGTTTGCTTGTGGGAAAAATGTTGTCTTACCTAGAGTGTAAAATAAGTGATATCCTTAGTGTGCATGATCACAGAATCTCCATCATGTGTTCTAGTTCTATCCCTTAGCCAAGGTTGTGTGGACCTAGGTTGAGTCTTTGTGTCAACAATACATCCCCGCCTCCTTATCATGGAGTGTTACTTTGTTAGCAGATTAGATTCTTTGAGGCATTAAGTACCACTCTACTTGGATTTTTTTTAGAATTTTGGGGTGAGGACCCTTGTACCAGCATTAGGGGGGCACTTGGAACCTCACTACTCAGATCCTTAGTTCTCACAAAGGTGATAGTGGGCTCTCCCACCGGGTTGGTCCCCAACCCTACCCAAAAATGACAAGGATTTCCCAACTTTGGACCTAGCCATTTCTAAAGGGCATAAACTCCCAAAGCCTACCAATGATGGATGGGAGCTTGTGCAACCAATTGATGGAAATCTCCCAATTACCATTTTGGGCCCTACCTAGAACACTCATGACCAACTCCCCCCCAACGCTAGCATGATTCCTTCCTAGAATTATCTTGGTTCAAACGATCACATTTTTTTCAGTTATCATGCTTCTATGGACTTTGGACTTCTAACTAGTGGCATTATCCCTATGAAAGGCAAGATAACTTGTGATTTTGGTTATTTTTGGTTATGTTTGTGGAGGTTGCGATGGTAGTCATTTTTTCCATATTAAATAAATATTTATACAATTATTTTTAATAATCAAAGGGCACTTTGATCATAAAGGATAAAAAAACATGTAATGATGAGATGTTTAAATGAATTGGTGAAATCAGTTTATTGCTTATCCCCACCAAGGTTCAAATCTCACAAAAGTGGCCAACTCGCCCCCACTAGGATGGCTACAATGGTAGAACTATAATGGTCATTAAGTTAATTCAAGAGGCCTCACGTCCCTCTGATTTAAAAAATGCAAATGATGTCCCACTTTTAGGTGATGTCCTTTTAAGTTTATATAATTATAGATATCAAAATACTCCTATACAATACATTCTTGATTCCAAATAAAATATATAGGTGATGGAAGCTTCATCCTACGTCTTTTTCATAGGTCAAACCTATTTTGGGCTCATCAACACCATTTTGGAGGTATGACCTTCCATACACAAGCTCACTACTTGCATTTTCTATTTGGGTTGGATTTACAACATTTAAGTTAGTGTGAACTATATTATGTTGTGCATAGGCATAGGATCTCACACATGTGAACTATAATAGGCATAGGATATTTTATTCACTAATCCAATACATTGCACAAAACACAGATACTATACAATTACCAGAAACAAAATTGGTGGTGTTCTTTGTTAGCAAATTGAAATATATGGAGAATAAATAATATATTTTATCCATATTTACTACAAAAAAGATATATTTCAACCAAAATAACCAAATAAAGAATCAAAATGTTATACCTTTATTACTAGAAGAAATGTTCACTTGCCTCTTCGAGGGGGAAAACTCCAATTGAGTAGAGATCTAATTACAAACAACTTCACAAGGCATTTCATTACATTGCTTATACTTATTTATATAGTAGTATTTATTTCCTAGGAACATTCTAGAGAAGGAACTTTCTAGTAGGCAGAACCTTCTAGTAAGCTTTCTTACATTTATTTCTTGTACACTGCTACATGGGCCTTATTTACTAGAGATTGTCTCCATATGTAGAAATACATAAAAATATGTCTATCTACTTAGGGGGTTAGGGATATTAGCACCCTAGCATGCCCTCCCCATTAAAAAACAACATTGTCCTTACAATTGGAGATGAGGGAATTGTTTAAGGATCTATGTTGGTTCCCATGTGGCATCCTTGGGCTATGTATCCTTCTATATCAAGATCTCCTAGACAGTTCAATGGTGGAGACGATGCTCTCATTTTTCAAGGATGTCCTCAAGTTGAAACTAAATGGAACCTTCTTCATCCAATTTGGGAAACCTATTTTGAACACAACAATGAGATCCAACCACTTTATTTAAGAAAGAAACATGAAAATTTTGGTGGATTTTAGAGTGGCTCAAAAGTTCTAATTTGTAATCCATTGACCTAATACACTTGAGGACCTTATCGAGGCAATAAAAATTTGGAGAAAGTTTTTGGTGGTGGTTGTATTTGATGGAGGTTTTCTTATAAGGATGCAAATGAAGAAACACATGATCCCCTTCTTCAAAATGGTGTTTAGAGCGATGTTTATCAACTTGTTGTGTCATCCTATTCTGATCCATGACCATATTATCTTTGAGAGTGCAGAGAATGTCGACCCAATTTGTGAGGGTTTTATCGACCTCTTATGCCTTAGAGATTCCTGGTAAATATGATAGCATTGATGGGGACTTTGGCCATGGAAAACCTCAAAGGGGGTCATTTGAGTAGCCCCATGATAAGTTGTATAGTACAACCACTCTATTAGGGGTGACCATTGAACCCATTAGGACTATCATTTTGAAGTACAACATCTCAAATATGCTTCCAAAGGCTTGTTGACAGCGTACGTCTAACCATCATTATGAGGGTGATAGGCAATGCTAAGATGCAATTGAGTGCTTTGGAGCCTAAACAATTATTTCCATAAATTGCTAGTGAAAATGGGATCACGGTATGTTACAATAGATTTTGGCATACCATGTAAGTTTAAATATATTGTTGGCATAAATACTTGAGCAATTGTGGAAAATTTAAAGGGGTGTTGGAGAGTGAAAAAATGATCATAATTTGAAAGGCGATCAACCACAACCATAATCGTTGATTTATTGCTAGATTTGGGTAACCCCACAATGGTATCCATAGAATGATCATTCCATATAGCTTGTGGAATAGGTAAAGGTTGTATTTCACCTGGAGGTCTCATGGTTTCTCCCTTGTGTTGTTGGTAAAGGTCACATTGTGCCACAAAAGTGTGGATGTTCGTCCTTCTTCATGCCTTCCCAAAAAAAATGAACGTTTGATCCATTCATATGTTTTATGAAAGTTAGAATGACCTGATCTAGGAGATGCATGGAGTTCAAATAACAATGTTTATTTAAAGGTGGATTGTTTTCTCAAATACAAACACCATTTACAATGAATATCATCAGTGTGTCAAGTGTAGTCTCGATATGCATGGGGTTCCATTTTAAGTTGTTATATAAAGCAGATGATCTTGGGATCTATGAACCGTTTCTAGCAGACCTCATTCAACCAATATGCTACTATGAAGAAGAGTGAAAGGAGGGACCCTTCGTGTTCATAATTTTGAAGAGAGAGCATCTACTACCAAATTGTCTTTTCCCCTCTTATAAATGATTTCATAATCATAGATCAACATTTTGGTGACCCATTTCTATTGCTCTAGGAACAAAATAATTTTCTCCAGGAAATATTTCAGGCTAGAATGATCAGTTTTATTTTGGAAACATTGCCTCGGTAGGTAGGGATGCCAGATATCCATATCTTGCGAGATAACTATCATTTCTTTTTCATAGGTGCATTTTTCAATGTGCCTCTCAAAACATTGTTTGTTGGTAAAAGTGAGGGGTCTTCCCTCTTACATGAGGACTGCTCTAATTCCTTTACCTAAGAAATCACATTCCAAAATGAAAGTATTAGTGAATTCTGACAAAGAAAGTGCAGGGCGTGTACACATAGAATTCTTCAAATACCGAAAGGCCTGATCTTTGACTTCATTCAATTGACTGAGAGCATTTTTTTTATAAAGGTAGTGAGGGGAACAACAATATTTTCATTGTTCTTGATGAAATTTCTATAATAACCAATGAGACCTAGAAAAGATCATAAACTTTTAAGAGTCTTAGGACGTGGCCAATTATCCTTCATTGCTTCAATTTTCTTTGGTTCCACTCATACACCACCATGGCTAACAATATGACCCAAATATTCTACTTCAAAGACACTAAAGGCACATTTGGACATCTTGAGAAAGAGTTGATGATTAGATATCATGTGTAAGACTTGATCCACTTGAGTGACATGGGCATGCCAAGTTTTAATGTAGATTAGGATATCATCAATAAATATGAGGACAAAATGACATAGAAAAGGTTGAAAGATGTAGTTCATGAGACTTTGGAAGGCGGTAGGTGCATTGGAAAGACCAAAGGAAATCATCACCAAGAACTCATAATGGCCTTCATGAGTGAAAAAAGTCATTTTGGTAATATCAACCTCCTCCATGAAAATTTGGTAATAGCTAGACTGAATATCAAGTTTGATGAAGAATTGAGAACCCTTGAGCTCATCCAAGAGATCATCAATGAATGGAATAAGGAACTTGTCCTTGATGGTTAATTTGTTGAGAGATCAAAAGTTGAGACACATGCACCAAGTGCCTTGTTTTTTGAGTACCATGAAAATTGGTGATGAATAAGGACTGGTACTGGGGTAGATGAGACCAACAAATAGCAACTCTTGAACTATCTTTTAAATTTCATTATTTTGGGCAAATGGGTGGTGATAAGGAAACACATTAGGTGGGAGGATACCTAGTATGAGTGGAATAGAATGATTATGCACACTATGGGAGGGTGGGAAACCTTGGGAAGTTTCAAAGACTAATTGGTGTTTGGCGAAGACTAATTGCATGTATGGATGGATGGGCTAAGAAGGTGTCTCAAAGGATTGAATGGAATTGAATTGGGCCACAATGTCTAAATTCCCTTTTTAAGAATTTTTTACATATGTTGTGAGCTAATGATCTCTAGAGAACCAATTTTTATTCCTTGGAAAGTGTAGAGATTCCCCTCCTACTGGAAACTCATGTATAACTCCCAAAAATACATGGTAATGGGACTTAATGTCCTTAACCATTCAGGACCTAAAACAATGTCACAACCACCCATTTCAATATTAAACATGTGGTTTTTCAAGGAATAGCCAGCCATTTAAAGCCACATGTGTTCACAATTGATCTGAAATGATCTTTTAAATGATTGTGGTTGAGTTATTAAGAATGTGTTTATTAACCAATTAAGGAACATTAATGAAAGAGGAAGAAGATATGAGAATATATCAAAACCATGAGCACATATACAGAACTCAAATGAAGCAATAATAACAGAAAACCATAACAAGAGAAGTGATCACGAAGTTTGACAATCTTGCCTACGTCTCTGGGCCTTTCTCTTAGTGGGTGAGGCTTCTTTATTTCTGTTAAAAGCTCAATAAGTACATAGCAGCAGTTCCATGAGGCTACAAGACTAATATGGTCTTGTTCTCCCAGATCTCTAGAACCCAACAGAAGAAACGATACTCAAAACGGATGACCGGAGCTCCCAGAAATGGCCCGCAAAGGTCCTCTCCTCAACATCTTCTCTGCATAAAAATGGATTTGGCTTGGACTTGCTTCAACATAACTCTACTCTAACTATCTCCCATGGCCTCAATAAGGCCTAGTTTATATAGATCTAGGGTTGGTTAACATTTCCCAACTTCCTCCCAAAATCTGGCCTCCAAAAAGGCCCAATATCCCCCAAAAATGGGGAAAATCCACTATTAGCAGGCATAAATCAATTTAAAATTCCAAAAATATATAATAAAACCCACTTTATGTTAATTATAGGGCTTATCCCCCTCTCCCTGGGCATGCGCCCCCTTTTATGGTCACATGACAACACATATGGCCAAGCGCCAACCCCTAGGGTTGTGCGCTGGCCCTTATTCCATAATATATGGTCGTGTGGAAACAATTGATAGGACCATGTCCTATACCCCTCGCACTAGCAAATGTACCTACCATTCCGAGTCACCTGGGGTATCAAAATTGTAGCCCCGAAACCAAGGGCTTATCCCCCATTCTTTCCGCGCCATCTATCACATCCCAAGTTATATAGAAACAACAACCCACGATCGAGGGCTCCAATCCATCTGCGCTATCCATCATCGAACTTAACACCAAGGTAATATTACGGAAGTTTAAACGGCGGATATTTCTAAGGGCTAATCCCACTGCTTCGCTCCAACAAACAACTTCAACGCCCAAACAGTTTACACTCGGACCAAGGTCATACCACCGTAGTCACATGGAAAGGTTACATTGGGGGTTGGGGATATACCCCAGCCCTTTCTCCGCCAAACTTGGCATACAATGCAACTTAAATAGTTTAAATTCCATTACTAGTTAAGAAATAACTCACAAACGATGTTCATTTGAGGAAGTAAATATATGGCCAGAATCAGCGCGACGAGTTGGTCACAATGGAATTGGTTTGGTCCAATTCCGAGAAATTTCATTTTTGAGCCTTTTCTAGACCTGGGAAGCCTCTTGGATCTGATTCTGGATCACACCTCCCCACTAAGGACCTTTTGGTCCCCAAAATTTTACTGACCAGTTAGCAAGCTCGGGATAGGCCACTCGGCTTGTCCTCTGTCTCTGAACTCTTTCCCATGCAACTATCTCGTCAAGATCAACTGTAATACAATCATGACAACTAAGATCATTTTGTTAGCCATTTCAACCCTGTCACATTTTACTGAAGACACTATCATCCATGTAGATAACATTACTAATGACAGCATCAAAAATACAACTACAAATGAGTTGATATACTTGTAATGTTTGCACGACATGAACTTATCTTGAAGCAAATTGTGATTGATTTTCCATTCAACAATCATTTCATGTTCTTGCTTAATATCGATTACTTCATTTGAAAAAATTATTGGTTTGTTTCTTTCTTTCACTTCCTTCTTTAATTGTTCCATTGTTTGAATTGTTTTATTTGCCTTAACATGATGAGCATGAACCACATAATCTTGACCTGCTTTGGTTAATTGATATTGATTCTTTGTCCTGTAGAAGATTTTATTACGTTCATATAAGTATGGACTACCTAAGACCATTCCACATTCACTTAATGGCACAACATCACATGTTACCTCGTCCACGTACTTAGATGAAATTGCAAATTTGATTGTGCATTGCTTTGTTATGTGTATTTGATGATGATTGCTTATCCATTTAAGTGTGTAAGGCTTATGATGTACTTGTGTTTTTAACCCTAATTGCTTAACCAATTCTTATGAGGTTAGCTTAGATTGAGATCCACTGTCGATTAATGTGTCTATATTAGTGTGTCACATGATGGTACTTATATGAAACAAGTTACTTCTACAATCAATGCCTTCACCAATTTTACTTTTCATACCAACCAATGAGACCTTAGATTTGTCACCTGAATTTAATCCCAAGTCTGTGGGTCTTGTTGTCATTGCAATTGTTTTCTTCCCTTTCCTTTCCTTGAACCACTTTGACCTCTTCTCAAGATGCAACTTCCAACAACAGTCATCATCATGCCCCTCTTTCTTGCAATGCTTGCAAGAGGGATTCTCTTGCTTTCTCACCACTAAACTTTCCCTTTTGCTTGTCCACTTTCTCTTGTCCTCTTTCCTTGAAGACGATTCCCCTAATACACTTGCTTTCCCTGCTTCAATGTATGTCGCTTGAACAAAAACCTCATCAAGGTTAGTGGGTCCAAACATGAATACAATGTTTCTAATATGTGCAGGTAAACCTCCTATATACTTCATAAGGGTTTTTGTGTATGTAAAGGGATATCTAACATCAATGCCATTTTTCGAAAGCCATCTGTATACTCTTGCATTGTTTGTCCTTTTCTTAGTTTTAAAGATTGCCATTCAATTAATATTTTTTCTTTATAACCCAAAGGATAGAATTTATTTCTAAGTGAAGAAATGAAACTTTTCCATGATAGAAATGCATTACCCACTTGTTGCGTTCTATTTTGCAACTTGCTTTGCCACTGGATGAGAGTTGTGCCTGCAAGTCTCAATCGTGCCAAAATTATTTGTGTGGCCTCATCCTTGATCTGTTTCACACTGAAATAGACATCCATATGTCTGACCCAATTGTCAAGTTTCTCTGCATTAACTTCACCATCATATATGGGTAATTCGAATTTAACATCAAGTTTTAATAATGGCATTTCATTCTTATGTTTATGAACATGTTTCTTTGCATTGGATTTAGAACTTGAACTTGAAGAAGAAGGAGAAGAAGGAGGTGATGATGAAGGTGAAGGAGGAAAATGAGGAGGATCCTCTCCCTCTTCACTTTTTCCCTTTGAAGATTCACCCATATTTGGTTTCTTACGTTCCAAGTAATCTTCATACAAAACTTTCAGCATCTCCGACATGGAAAAGAAAGCTTTTCGAAACTCTTTCTCATCCTGAGAAAGTCCCTCTTCCGATGTCATCTTCTCGTTGTGAGAAGATCTCTTTCTCAATCCAATTAATGGATTCTCTCAACAATATCACCTTCACCACACTGTATCTTTTCCCTGGTTAACATGAAAAACTCAAATCCAAATGTCAACTAGCTCTGATACCACTTGATGCGAAATGATCTTTTAAATGACTGTGGTTGAGTTATTAAGCATGTGTTTATTAACCAATCAAGGAAGCTTAATGAAAGAGGAAGAAGATATGAGAATATATTGCACCCATGAACACATATACAGAACTAAAATGAACCAATAATAATAGCAAACCATAACAAGAGAAGTGATCACGGAGTTCGGCAATCTCGCCTATGTCTCCGAGCCTTTGTCTTAGTGGGTGAGGCTTCTTTATTTATTTTCAAAGCTCAATAAGTACATTGTAGTAGTGCCATAAAGATAAAATAATGATTTGGTCTTGTTCTCCCATATCTATAGAACCCAATAGAAGAAGCGACACTCAAAACGAATGACGAGAGCTCCCAGAAATCGCCCGCAAAGGTCCGCTCCTCAACAGCTTCCCTAGCTAAAAATGGATTTGGCTTGGATTTTCTTCAGCATAACTCTGCTCTGATTGTCCCCCATGGCCTCAAGAAGGCCTAGTTTATATAGATCTATGGTTGGTTAACATTCCCCAACTTCCTTCCAAAATCTGGCCTCCAAAAAGGCCCAATATCCCCCAAAAATGGGCAAAATCCACTATTAACAAGCATAAATCAATTTAAAATCCCAAAAATATATAATAAAACCCACTTTATGTTAATTATAGGGCTTAGCCCCCTCTCCCTGGGTGCATTCCCCATTTTATGGTCACATGACAACACATATGGCCAAGCGCCAGCCCCCTAGGGCTTGTGTTGGCCCCTGTTCCATAATACCTGGTCGTGTAGCAACAGTTGATAGGATCGTGTCCAATACCCCTCGTGCTAGCAAAGGTACCTTCCATTCTGGGTCACCTGGGGTATCAAAACTGTAGCCCTGAACTGAGGGCTTATCCCCCATTCTTTTTGCGCCATGTATCACATCCCAGGTTATATGGCAACAACAACCTACGATTGGGGGCTCCAATCCATCTACGTTATCCATCATCAAACTTAACACTAAGGTAATCTTCTGGAATTTTAAACGGTGGATGGTTCTGAGGGCTAAGCCCACTGCTTCGCTCCAACACACAACTTCAACGCCCAAACTATTTACACTCAGACCAAGTTCATACCACCGTAGTCACATGGAAAGGTTACATTAGGGGTTGGGGCTAGACCCCAGCCCTTTCTCCGCCAAACTTGGCATAGAATGCAACTTAAATAGTTTTGGCGCCATTACTAGTTAAGAACTAACTCGCATACGACGTCTGTTTGAGGAAGTAAATATATGGTCGGAATCAGCGCGACGAGTCGGTCACAATGGAATTGGTTTCATCCAATTCTGAGAACTTTCATTTTTGAGCCTTTTATGGACTTGGGAAGCCTCCTAGATCTGATTCTGGATCAACAATGACCCCCACATTTCATGGAACAAAAATTAAAAATCATGATCTATAATTTATTTACAACATGGATATACTTGTGTGTTTCTTAGGCTACCCATTGATGAATAAAGTTATGGGTGCTATCGTTGTAAATTAAGATGAGAATTTATGATGTTTGATGTAGCTAATTTATTTGAGATTTTAGGAAGTCGAAATACCAGTCAAGGCATGCAAGGATATTTGGGGTCCTACATCTGATAGATTAGAGGGAGAAAAGTATTCAATTGGAAGAGGCAAAGGTTCCTAAGGTATAGCATCAATGTAATCCTATGAAATGGCCATAAAGAGTTTTTCTCCTTAAATTTATGCCCAAGCAAATATTTCTCATCAAAATTGTAGCAGAGACCTTTACGTTGGTGCTCCTCCATTTCAACATGAGTTAAATTTTGGATCTTGAGAGGAAGACATGAAGGACAGGGATTGGTGGGAAAATACATGGAATAAAGGATGGTTTTTTTATTTGGGCATTCACCACCTTCTGGGATTCCTTGGCTCATTGAGAATATTCTCTCCAAGTAGTCGGGCTAGCCATTAATACTTGGGCATGTATCTATTTATTTAAAACACTATTAAATCCTTCCTTGAAGAAGGTATGTGACATGCCTTTGGTGCGGAAAGAAAGTTTCTCAAAATTGGAAATAAAATATTCAACTTTACCAGATTGTTTAAGCTTGGTCAAGTGGGATAAATAACAAGCGTCTAGCTCAAAACATTCATAAATGTATGCAACAAATTGTGTTCAAGCAATATAACCCTAATGGGAGTTCTTATGCCAGTACCACAATTTATAGCATTCAATATCTAAATATAAGACACCCATATGAAGTTTCATTAAGTTATCAGTGATGCCATGCAGGGAAAAATAATGTTCCATATGAAACTTGGTAGGTGAGATCATGGTTTTGGGTAGCCATAGGGATAGGGAACATAAGAAAAATTGTATTGGAGAGTGGTACCAATGTGATTAGTTCTGCGTTTTTGGTCTATTGAGATAGTTGTTGGGTAACAGGGCGAATGGGTCCACCAAAAAAGGCTTACTGGGGAGTGATACCACAATTTTCAGTGCAACACAAGGAATCTATTGAGATAGGTCCCAAATAAGGGTGTGGTGAGGACCCAGACTTCTTTTTTAAATCCTATGGAGTTATACTCCCAGCTGAATAATATTGCACTAATAGAATGCTCAAGTTCTCAATATTGTAGTTTTTATAGGAATTTCACCAACTAGTAGCAGGAAGCAAGGTTTTCATTGACTAAATGCACAAATTTTAAAGACAGCCCCCTTTTTATGAGTTTCTAGGATTGGAAACAAGTAGTAGGGATTCAAGGGTCCTGCGAACAAGGGAGTGTCAGGTGTTACAATTCTCTGATATACATGCAAGTTCCAACAATAGTACTCAACCCAATTTCTCAGTGCTCTAACTAAGGAGACATGACCATACCCTTATATGTACTACCCAATTACCAAGTACTAGAAAGTAATCTCCCGAAGTGATTTTCTCAGTACCATTATAGCAACTAGAGGGTCAATTATCTTATCTAAGGTCGTTTCTAGGAAACCTAGAGGAATTTTGATATACCCAAGGGTACATGGAAGTGAAACTTCGTATACATGTGTTGTCTAATGTGGTACTACTAGAAGGGGTACCAACAAGGGTTACAAGGTGTCCAAATAGGTAAAGCATATTATATTTCTCAAGTGTATGCTTCCCCAACCACAATTTTACCCACTGAATGACTGATCATTGTGTTATTTATAGACGTTGGAACACATCTCTAGACTGAAAAAAAACATTGCTATAAAAATGTGCTCGAGAAAGTGCTCTAATACCACTTGTGTTGTTCTTTATTAGAAAATTGAAATATACATAACATAAATAACATATTTTACCCATATTTACTGCAGAAAAGACATATTGTAACCACAATAACCAAATAAAGAACCGAAATAGCACCAAAATGTTATACCTTTATTACTAAAAACAATGTTCACTTGCCTCTTTGAGGGGGAAACCTCGAATTGAGCAGATCTCCTATTACAAATAAATTCACAAAACATCTCATTACATTGCTTCTACTTCTTTATATAGTACTATTGACCTCCTAGGAATATTTTAGAGAATGGACTTTCTAGTTGGCAAAACCTTCCAGTAAGCCTTCCTATATTTATTTCTTTCACACTACTACATGGGCCTTGTTTACTAGATATGGCCTTCATACATAGAAATACATAGCAATCTATATATGTACTTAAGGGATTAGGGATAATATGACCCTAACAAACACAAGAATTGGCTTGAATGCGTTCAACAAATTTTGGATACATAAGACGAACTAAAAATAGTACAGACATAGGATGTTTTGTTCACTAATCCAATATATTCCATTAAAGAGGTTCTATACAATTACCAGAAACAAACACAAGAATTGGCATGAATGTTCCTAGCAAATTTTAGATACGTAAGACAAACAAAAAAGAGTATAGGGGTGTCATAAAAGGAAAAGATGGAAACAATGAAAGCAACCCCTATATTTGCATAGTAAAATTCAAATATGTAGCAAACTAAAAACGTCACATATTCCTCTTATTGCAAAATTTGTATGTCAACTATGTAGGCCTTTCCAAAGTTTAAATTGGTTTTAAAAATCATCTTGCTACAATTTTATAGTTAGTTTCCAAACATTGAATCGTGGCTATTTCAACCTAGGTGAAAAGGTAAAGAAGGAAAATCTACTCATAATGACTTGTTATTAACATAAATCCATCTTAACCCATATTTAAGCACATAGTAGGATTAGATCACCAATGCCCACAATGCCAAGGTGCAAACTTCAATGTTAAAACACCACTAAGTATGTAGAGTGATCACCAATGCCCACAATTCCTAGGTGCAAACTTCAATATTAATACACCATCATAAGTTATACATATATATAATGAGTCAAATACACACAAAATAACAAATATCTTAAAAGAAAACTTTTTTTTTGCAAAGTATAACTAAAATTAGCATATAACATGCCTATACTTCCTCTTTAATTTTGGCATAGGATTTTGTATGAAATAGATTTTGAAGAGACAACTTTGGGAAGTGGGATTTTTTCCTACAAGTGTGTGATGGAAAAAATATCATTTGATGTTGCACATTCACATGGATAAATTAAATTTTGGGATGATATCATACTTGTTAATTCAAAAAAATAATACCTTTCAACTATGTTACCATAAACAAGAAATGGACCGAGAAACGAGAAACTAGAATGGTACAAGTAATAGACTTTGGAGGTTTCCATTTATACAAAGAAATGGTTACAGTGTATAATGTATCCACAATTACAGACATTGTAATTCTCGTGCAGTAGCTCATTCTTTAACTCATCTACACAACATCATGTTTGTTAGGACCCTATAATAGGGAAATCAGTATTCTAACTAATATCTATCTATTTCAGGCATAAAGCAGATTGTTCATAACTTTATTGCTCATGACACATAGTGAAGGTGGCAGAAAGCGCTCGACTCTGACCAAGCATAAGCTAAGTACCTTGCACACGAACTTCAAAGCAAGTTAAAATTCATGTGCATTTTAGGCAAAAAATTATGAATAGTTGGTTTGTATGGCAAAAAAGTGATATATGGAAAAGTTTTTGGTTTTGTTTTTAACCTAAACTTGGGATTTATTAGTCTAATTTGGCCTTTTTAAGTCAAAATTGGCTCTCGGCCTTATCACAGGTACAGGTTTTGATTTGGTTTTATTAAATTTATTAGTCTAATTTGGCCTTTTAAAGTCAAAATTGGTTCTCAACCTTATCACAAGTACAGAACAGTTTGGTTTTGTCAAGTTTTGATAAAAAATATTAAGTAGGAATGACTCTACACATGAGAGATAATTCTTCATATCTTGAATACACGCCTACCTCTGATCATCAGCTCAGCACAAACCATTTACAAAGCCAGTAACAACATACAAGCCAGCGTCGAACACACATTATTAGCCTTAGGCTCACATCATCGAGTATATGTAATCGTGTGTATATTTAAAGTCTAAAGGGAATTATTTTCCATTGTAACTTCGTCGTTGTGGGACTAATCTCCAAGATATAAAATATATAAAAAACACAGCATGTTCAACCCCATGTGCAGACGCCAGAATGTTTTCACAACTATCAAAATCCAACACCAGGTGCCAAGAGGAAATACGTAGATGTCGAGGAGAAAATATCAGACGTCTAAAGAATTATTTTCCTTCGTCGTTGTGGGACTAATCTCCAAGATATAAAATATATAAAAAACACAGCATGTTCAACCCCATGTGCAGACGCCAGAATGTTTTCACAACTATCAAAATCCAACACCAGGTGCCAAGAGGAAATATGTAGGTGTCGAGGAGAACAATTCAGATGTCAGTTTCTATATTGCAGGTGTCGATACCAATGACCGAACGCCCTGTTCTACAGCAAATCATGGGCATGCATGGACAAAGGAGAGCAGGTCTCGAATTTGTCTTTGTTTAAACAGTGGGATTGAAGATATGTCACTACAATCAAATGCAAACTTTGGAATGGTTCTTCGTTTTCTTACTGAATTGGCAGTTATGGCAGTCGCTTCCATTGCATCTTATCTTCGAGGCCGCATTTTTCATATTGCAATTGTGCAGGCTGCGCTTCCTTAAGGAATTGTCCCATTTGTATTTTCCAAGGAGCACGATCTGCATCCTGATATACTCAGCATCAAATTCACAACAATTGTTGGGTACTCCTCCACAACCTCCACCATCATTACCTTCACCTACCTTGCGTTCACAGCAAGTGTTGATGCAACAAGGGGAGCATTTGAATGTTCAACCACATATACTTCGACCTTCGCTACATGGTATGCCTCAAAATATTAACCACATTGGTGATCAATATTCATCGCAACAATTACCACAGATAGTCCATCATGTGGGTACTCAGGTGGGTATTCCAATTGGGACCAAGCAACTAGGTGGGATTTCCGGTACACAATTTTTGTCTTTGGTGATGAAACAGTATATTCCGCAGTGAATATTACTCATCCAGATACTCATGAAGAGCTGAGGTTTGATTCCAATGGTAAGAGATCTGAGTCTTGCATGGATAATGGTACCATGACTCCTCTTTCAGGATCTGTTCCCTTGCCAGGGATAAAAGCAACTAATGGTTCTACTCTGCCACGTCCTCCAGGCGTTTCAAACACCATGAACTTTTAACCTGTACAGACAGGATCATATGGTCATCCTTCATCTACTTTTTATCAATCTCCAAAAATTTCAATGCCACTCCAAAGATGTAATTGTGTTAAATCGATTGCCAAAGCAAATTGTTTCCACTGCGATGGATGCACCAAAGGGAGGAATATTGGGGTAATGTTAACCCTATTGATGTAAGAGTTGCTATGATGAAGGAAAGCGTGTGGCAGAAACATTAATGTTTGACTATCACAGACAGCATGGCTCAGAGATTCTCTTTGCTCAAATTTTCAATACATATGGTCCTCGCATGAACATTGATGATGGACGTGTTGTTAGCAATTTCATTGCACGAGCACTCAAAGGTGAAGAATTTACAGTGCGAGCTCCTGGAACTCAGACCCGTAGCTTCTGCTATGTTTTTAACATGGTTGATGGCCTAATTAGACTTAGGTGTCTTGTTTGCTTGGATGGGAACGGTGCATATGTGAAGAGGCATCAAATGCATCTCCAGACAATACTTCCACAGAGAATCAATAGTGGGAATCGACAAGTTTTTGAGATCAACGGTTGCAACGCAGTTTTGAGGCATCAATGAAGTGGATAGATGGAGAATAGGGAGCAGATGGAGTACAAATGGAAATCAGTGGATGAAGGACAATTCCAGACTATGTGGCATGAAGGATATTTCATGACACTTGGAGATACGAAATTAGTATTCAAGCAGATTTCTGGGCATGAAATCAAAAGCAGCCAAATCAAATCTCATTCTTTCAGGAACCTCTTAACAATTATATATTAAAGGATAAATAATGAGATAAGTGGAAATATTTTTCAAGATTACAAGGCATCGACTCATTATTCATCTCCAAGGTAACATTTGATTAAGGAGTAAGTGAAACTTCAAGTGGCAGAGTATCTCCTTTTTCCTAGGCAGAGGACAAATAGTCAAATGGACAAATGGCTATTAGTTCCATAATTCAAGGGATAAGCATCAGCAACCTTCCATCAAATTCGTGACAAACAAGTAGCAGTTTCCAAATTTTATTTTTCCTTTAATTTACTGTTAGAATCTTTTTTTAGGAGGCAGTTTACATGTGTCATTTGGTTTTTGTAATTGTTTTCTATTTTGGAATGAATTAGAGATCCCAATCTATTAGCATTTGAATCATCATCCAGAAGATAAGAATAGAGCCACTATTGTAGGCTGTTGGGGTTCAATCCATAGGAATCTAATGTGGCCATAAGCTTCTATATATTGGATCAAATTTTATGTAAAAAAGGTTGGAACCTGTTGAAGGGATACTTTCCCAAATATTGTAATGAGCTCATAGAGCCTCTCTTTTTCAAATCTACAGGGGTACAAGATCATATTGTTTTCAGGATTCATGTGTCACGGTTATTGGTGAAGTGCTTCTTCTGTAAATTGTCTCTCTGTTTTCATATGTTTTTCCTTTCAAACATATCTTGCAAAAGTTTTAAGAAAAGAATTATGTTGAAAGATACACTCTGATTCGTGTTGTGGATAATACAAATGTTTTTCGTGTTGTGGATAATACAAATGTTTTTTTCTGATATTTAATGGCATAATTCTTCATTGCTCTGTTGTTAAATTGATCTTTTCTCTTTTTCTTCTATCTCACTTCATTTAAATTTACTGGATCCAATAGTATGTCTACCTTTCCCTGTTTCATTTGAGATTGATACTTCTGCAAATTGATCACCTCGACCTCTTTGACTCCATTTCCCACTGGTTTTCCCACATTGTTCCAACCAAGCATTTAAAAACCAAAACCAAATCTATCATAACTAGCCTAATATCATATTCCAAACCGAGCTAGATCAGATGGAGAGAGCCCTCTCTGAGTCTTGGATGGCTAGATCTAGGACTCCGAGTAGTTTGATGTTACCTCCGTGATTGCCCCCACAGCCTTGGGAAAATTACAGAGCGTTAACAACATCACAGAATCAAATATGATTCACACCCTTTGTTGGTTTAATTTACTCGCATAAATTAGGACATTAAATTATCAATCTGGAAGTCCGTAAACTTGTGAGGCACATTCATTGTATGTGAGGGAACTAGATTCGAAATACATACTAAGAAGGAAATATAATCTCAAAAGAAATCATCAACTAATCTAGAAAGTGAAAACTGATCTAATCTTGAGAACTTCAAGGCAAATATAATTCTTCTGACCTTAGGTTGCCACAGTTCCAATGGTAGCAAATCAGGTTGTGAAGTGAAATGTGCCACTAAGGTGTGCTCTTCACAACAATACTCTATAAACTAGTGAGATAAAGGTTTTAAAAGAAGATTTTAACACACATGATGAAATGAGAAGTCTTAGATTCAATCTAAGAAAGAAAAGTAAAAGATTCAAAATGATAAATTCCTCCAATCTAACTATCGCAATCTCATTGGTTGAAAATCAGATTGCAGAGTGAATTTGCATCCACAAATGATGAGTTGTCGTTGTCACAGTTTCAATGGTCGAAATGTTGATTGTAAAGTGTAAAATTATTTACAATGATACTCTGATAACTGTGAAGTTGAAATAACCGAGCAAGAGGTGGCTCCCTGGAATAATACTATATTTAACTGTGAAGTTTAATGATTGTAGGGAATGTTATTTAAATACAAGGAAATTCCAAACAAATTCTAATTTATCCAATCCAAATTTATCATAGTCCCATTGGTATAAAAACAAGTTGCAAAGTGAAGGTTATCATGATAATTATGAGTCTTTACAGTAGTACTCCGTATAATTTATGAAATTTGTGGATTGCAAGAAGATTCAAAGTTAACTTAGCTGTGAATTGAAAAAGAGAAACTACTGTAACATTTGTATTCAAAAATGAAAATAAAGAAACTGTTGAATAGAAAGAAAAATAAAATATTTACCAACAAATGAAGATGTAACAAACAAAAACATTTGTACAAAGATACACAGTTATGACACAGACCATAGCAAGGGGGCACTCCAGGATTTGGCTTATGCACAGATAAATAAATTAAATGGAGGAAATCAAATCTTAATATTAAGTATAAAATGAGTTATACAATGGTTCACAAGTTCTCCAACTCGACTCCCCAATGCCTCATAGTTTGGCATATTTATACATAATGAAACATAACTAATGAACCTRAAAACCCTCTCTGGAGTAATGGAATATCTCAACAACCTCCTATTGATGTTGGGTCRAGCTCAAGGTGAGTGATTTCATCCATGATTTGATGGGCAGTTTGAATTCCTGTGAAAAAWCGTCCATACATAAAACATGGGTTTTACATATTTAAAAAAGCCTMTAAATCTCCCAAATCACACCTTTTCTGGAAATTATTCCCGTWAGACACCTAATTGGGCATGTTCTGCACAAAACCCATGTACCATAATTTTCAAATTCATCTTCATCAATCCATAAACCTTGTCTAAAGATTGTTGCCTAATTTTTTTGTGGTAGAAATTGTTGCAGAGTGGATGAGTTGACCATGCGTTGACCAGGAACGTGTGAGGCAGATTTTGTGCACCCAGGAGAATATGTTCCATGCCATGAACATGGGGAAAAAAAACCTTGTCCCCGATTTCTCCCATCTAACTTGCAAATATGCTAATCTAGGAGCAATTACTGGAACACAAATTTTCTAGTAACATTACTAATAAAAACTCATAAATTCAATGCTTTTGCTTGTTAAATAAAAAATGGAAATTAACTGACAATTGTTGACTTTTCATAAGAGATAATATTGTATATGAATATATTATTACAATAATGAGTGTTCCATATATATATATAACATATGGTGACCAGCCATGAAAGGATGTGTCCCTTGGATAATAAATAACTACATATTATATATATATATGGAAGAATGTATTCTGGATGTTTTTCAAGCATCAACACTCCCTCTCAACGAGGGAGACACTCTTCATCATGCCAGAGCTTGTCTCTAAAGTATACAAACTTTAAACACTCCCTCTTAACTAGGGAGGTATTCTTTGTTGCCACACGAGCCCATCGGATTTCCATAGTACAACATGACTTCACAGTCAATGAATCCAAGGAATGTGGGTAGCTCTCAAATAGCGACAACATGTCCCCAGGACATCCACTACCCCGCAATGCATATGTACCTCATCACGTGCACTCCTGTGACTTCACAGCCAATGAATCCAAGGCTTGTGGGTAGATCTCAAATAGATACAACATGTCCCCAGGAAATCCACTACCCCACAATGCATATGTACCTTGTCACTCCCTCTAAAGAGGGACCACGCCAAGCCATCTCTCCTATTTTCTCGATCCCTCCTGTGAGGGAGTTAAGCCCAGTCCTGCTCTGATACCATGTTGACTTTTCATAAGAGATGATATTGTATATGAATATATTATTACAATTATGAGTGTTCCATATATATAGAACATATGGTGACCATCCATGAAAGGATGCATCCCTTGGATAATAAATAACTATGTATTTATTATATATATATATATGGAATAATGTCTTCTCGATGTTGTTCAAACATCAACAACAATTACCTCTTTAATCCTTATTAATCTTGGGGTTAGTGGAAGTGGATACAAAAATGTCAAAAAATGAGGGAAAAAACAAGTAAAAAGAAGGTGTGCATGGTGATTTTTACGACAAAAGATGATCCCAACACCCTCCATCAAAATATTCCAAGAAAATAAGATAAACTAAATTCAAAATTAGTTAAATTAAAGTTACATATATCTTCATTTTAGAAATATACAACTCTCAAACCCAACTTTCCCTTGATTCTCTTGGTTCTCCTCCAACTGAAAAGGAACCCAACTTTCCCTTGAGTCTCTTGCTTCTCCTCCAAGTGTAGAGGAATCTAAATAAGGATCGTCAATTGAATAAATATACCTAGGGACATGCCAACCTGGACTAAAATTCCAACCCTTTTTTTGAATGTGGTGGGACTTCATTCTTTGAATCTTCAGAGGCCTTTCCATCCTCTTAGGTTCCTTCATTTGAAGAGTGGTATTCCCTTCAAGGTGAACACTTCAAGTCCCAGTTCACAAGTAGCAGTCAATACAGCTACAACAATGGCATATGCTTCATTAGTGTTCAGCAAGACAAATTATGCATACTTAAAAAGAGCAAATAATATGCACCTTGCAGTAGAGTAATGAATAAAGTATACACTAAGATATACATCGTTGGATCTAAAGGAATTTAAATTCATCGATGTATATCCTATCCTATATGATATGGGATCTTTTCATCGATGTGACTTATTAAAGAATTGTATTAAATGAGCATAAATTGAAGTTCACAATAAAGAAGGAAAAACCCAATAATAAAGAGACATAAGCATCAAATCTGAACACAAAAACTTGATAACAGAGTTCATCCCTAATGGACTACGTGTTCGGGTCCTTCTCTCAAATGGTTAGGCCTTTTTATTAACTCAGCAAAATAACTTGGAAAAATACATAAGTATACATCATTCTGGAATTAAGCTATAGAAGCTTTGCTAGATCATAAAACAGATAACAACATTGAATTTACCCAAAAATGATTGTCTCCATGCCTCAATTTGACTCTGGCACTCCCAGGCCCATGAGATATCTCATCTCGATTTTTGTACCTGCAACCTGCAACTAATTCATTGTACTTGCCTCGTAAAACATGATCGACTGTACTGTCAAGCGCCCTCCCCCCGTCCATTGGAAAACTGAGTGTTTAAGTTTAAAGGCGGGCGGAATATCCAACAGAACAGTTTGGCTCAACGATTGGAGGATGCTATGTTAAGGAATTTGGTTGGGGAGGTCCCAAGGTCAAGTCGGCGGGCCTCCCCCTTTTGGCTTGTATATATATATAATGATTAACCATCGCCAAGTTTGGAGTCTATCGTTTATATTTTTCGGAGTTGGTTACAACGGAGGTCAACCACCAGATTTGGTGGGCCATACTTTTTTAATTTTGAAATTTTGCTTACGGGCCCTCATTGGGAATTTTCTCACTGTCACGTGGCATCCCATGACTAAGCCACGTGGCAGTCAAACATTGGCCCACATCATACACCTGTACAGTCACCCTGCCACGTCTCTTACCTGCCACATCATCCTGCCATGTATGGTATGGATGCCACATGTCTGCCATGTCCTGGACGGCCTACCATGTGGTTGTATGGCCTACCACGTGGCACTTCCTCATTGGTCCACATGTTGGCCTGAAAATGTCAAAAATGAGTGACATGTGGCAGCCTCTAGTGTTGCCACATCACCATGATGATGTCGGCATGACATTGTCATCCTCTGCATGTGCCACATACATTGTACAGACATTGACATCATCTGTATTGATGCTGACATTAGTAGTATGGATGATGACTCATCCCTGCTGACTGGGCTAGGTTGACAAAAAAATTGACCGCAAATATCTTTTGATCTGTAACTCGGTTTGACGATTTATTTATGTCATTGGAAATCTTGTGACGCACTCTTCACGATGATGCCAATTTAATTGAGTTTTGAGGACTTTGAATTTTTTCCCTTTCTCTATCTACTGAGGCCATTCTGAGCTTCCTGAGTTGCTTCTATGAATTCCAAGTTATCCTTAGTCTTCTCTGGATCCCTTTTGGATCACACCTTCCCACTAAGATATTTTTGGACCTCCAAAACCTTTCATCAATCAATAAATAAGTGAAGCAAGAGTTCCCTCACCTTGTCCTTTTCAATTCACTTTGCCTTGCTTGGATGTGTGCCCTTTAAGCCCACTCAAAGATAATCAACATCACCCCTGTGTGAAGTCCTCGTCCTTTTGTCCAAGATGATATCTTCCTTCAACTCATCCAAGTGCTCAAGAGAAAACTCATCAACTGAAGGTATTAAAACGTCCTCACACTAATCCGTGATCATGGGAGACTCAAAACGTTTCAAGTTTTCCACATTTACAACTAAGTATATCTGCATATAAGGTGGAAGATCTAGACAAAAATCATTGGTGCCACTTTTCTCCAAAATAGTGAAGGGTCCATAACAGATGGGCTTGAGTTTCTTGCCTTAACCCTTCTATCTCTCCTTGTTGATGTGAAGCCATACCTAGTCTCCAACCTGGAACCGATGATCAACCATGTGTTTTTCATTTCGATATTTATACTATGCTTGAATTTTCTCCAACTGTTCCCTAACTACTTGATGTACCTGTTGGATTCTATGAATGAACTTGCGAGCCCTATCTTCATTTCTTTATTCATTTGAATCAGCGTCTCTCCCATACATCAAGTCCAAAGGGACCTTAGGAAAATACCCAAAACATGTCTCAAAAGGAAAACACTGAGTGGAGTAATGTAAGGCTCAATTATAAGCATGTTGTACATAGGGTATCTGTTCATCCCATAATTTGGGATGCTTGGTGCAGTAGCCTCAAAGAAAAAGTACCATTATTTGGTTAACAACCTCTATCTGTTCGTCAGTATGTGGATGGAAAGCAGTGCTCCTCTTCAACTTGGTGTCCATCATTCTCCACAATCCTGTCCAAAAATCCCCAAGGAATCGAGTATATTGATCCAAGATAATGGATGCAGGTAAACCAAAGTGAACCCAAACATACTGAAAGAAGAGATTAGCAGTATTCTCGGAAATGATATGATTTTTACATGGCATTAAGATACACATCTTGTTGAACCTATCCACTACAACATACAAATAGTCATGACCCCTTTTCGACATTGGTAAACCCCCTACAAAATCCATGGAGATACTTTCCCATGGAACAGGAAGTGGTGAGTATAGCCCCAATTTTCTATTAGTGGGATTACAAGTAGAACATATCACACACCCCTTTACATATTTAGTTACAATTGCTTTCATCTGAGGCCAATAACAAAACCTTTACATATGAACCATAGTTTTTCCTACCCCAAAATGCCTAGACACAAGAGAAGTGTGAGTTTCTCATATTACATGGACTCGTTCACTTGTAGGAATGCATAGCTTTCCAAGATGGTAGAGTAGTTTTATTTGTAGACAATAGTTCTCTACCTGTGCACCATGGGTTAAATTCTCAAATACTTCTTTAAAATATTCATAAATGACATATTGTTTCACATAGCTATCATGAGATAAAGAAGCATTCTTCAAAATAATAGAAGCAGAAATAGGAGGTCTAGAAATCATATCAACTACCATGTTACTCGTACCCTTTTTGTATTTCATTACCAAATGAAATTGTTGAAGAAAACCCATCAATATGTAATCTCGATATTGTTGCAGCTTGGTTTTTGCTTGGAGATACTATAAGGGTTGATGATCTGTATGTATGATTGTTTCCTTCCCTAACAAGTAGTGCTTCCTTTTCTTTATGCTTTGAAATAATGCATACAACTATTTATCATATGTAGGATAGTTAACAATAGCTTGGTTAAAAGTTTCTAAGTGGTAACAAATAGGCTTACGATATTGCATCAATATTGCACCCATAGCATACCCGTTGGCATCTTTCTTGATCTTGAAAGGTTGTTGAAGATTCGGCAGTGCTAATACTGGTGCGGTACTGATATTTTCCTTCAAAGTGTCGAAATATTTTTGTTCCTTTCCTCCCCACTAAAAAGTGTTCTTCACATTGGTTAAGGCATGCAAAGGAGCTTCTATAAAGGAGAATTTTGAAATGAATCTCCTCCAGTACTGGACTGCACCTAAGAAGCTTCGTAATTCGGTTACACTTTTGGGCTCAGGCCAATTTACAATGACATCAATCTTTGGAGGATCAATTTTCAATTGTCCTCCTCCTACAGTATGACCTAAGTATACAAGTGCATTCTTACCAAATTCACATTTGGACAATTTTACATACAACTTTTCCCTTTGCAAAGTATCCAATACTTGGTTTACATGCCTTACATGTTCATCCCAAGTCCCACTAAATATAAGAATGTTGTCTAAATATATAATCACAAAATCATCTAGAAATGGCCTGAATACATCATTCATCACACGCATGAAGGTTGTCACAACATTACAAATCCCAAACGGCATAACTAACCACTCAAACAATCCATCTTTGGTTTTAAAGGCAGTTTTCCATGCATCCTATTCTACAACCCTGATCTGATGGTATCCACTGTGAAAATCCAACTTAGTGAAATAAACAACATTCTTTAATTGATCAAGTAAATCATCTATACGAGGAAGAGGGTATCAATTTTTCATCGTGATTTTATTTAAGGCTTGGTAATCGACACACATTCGCCATGTTCCATCCTTCATTGGCACCATCACGATCAGAGAACCATGAGGATATGAGTTGGTCCCGATGACCCATTGATCCAATAAGCCTTGTACCTACTTTTTTATCTTTGTCATCTCTACAACTAACATCCTGTACATGCCCACATTAAGAAGAGGAGAATCATGTTGAAGATGTATTTCATGTTGGATTTCCCTCTTAGGAGGTAATCCATCTGGTTCTTGGAAAATATCATCATACTTAGAAACAATATCAGCTAATTCTTTCTTATGAGAAGGATCACATCCTTGAAAAGCATCGGATGTTCCGACATATTTTTCCCTTACGACCACGAGTACATATTTCTTATTAGTTTTTATGAGTCTCTTCATTTGTCCTGCACTAACAAGTGTTGTGTTTACCCTCATTTTGTAGGATCTAACAATATATTCCACTCCCCCTTTAGTAAGGTGATATTTGTTCTCATGACGAAAGAAGACTGATTTTCTATCATAAAGATAATGACTCCCCAGCACTATGCCACATATATCAAGTGATACAACATCCAAATCCACTTCATCAATTAGCTTTGAAGCAATAGCAAATCTGACCCTACATTGCTTGGTGACATTAAGTTTTGTTTTATCACATACCCAACCAAGAGGATAAGTCTTTGGATGTGGTTTAGTTTCAAGACCCATCTTTTTGACAAGCGCTTCAGATATCAAGTTTACTTGGGAACCCGAATCAAATAATGTATCTATCTTAATGTGTTTAGATACAACTCTTATATGAAATAATCCATTCCTCTTTATTTCATCATAATGAGATTCATTATTGGAATTTGAACTAGCATGAAGGGAATTTTTACCTTGTACTCCAACCGTTGTGATCTTTCCTCCGTCTCCTGAATCAAAACCAAGATCTTGTCGCACTATAGAAATGGTCGTTGTATTCTCCTTTCCACCGAACTGTTTCGGTCTCTTCTCTGGATATAGTTTCCAACAGTGTTCATCATCATGACCATTCTTCTTGCAATGAGTGAAAGATGGACTTCCTTCTTCTCTCTTTATAGTGACAGTCTTTTTGTCCTTCCTTTTAAACTTCTTAAACTGCTTATGTGGGAGATTGGAAGGTTTCTTTGTGGGATCTTCTTGAACATGCTTTCCCCTGTTCTCAAGGTGAGTGGCTTGCACAAAAACTTTGTCAAGACTGGTAGGGTTAAACAATAGTAAAGTATGATGAATATAACTGTGAAGTGCGCCAATACACTTCATTAAAGTTTCATAAGAATCCAAAGGAATGTTTAATGTAATAGCTTTCTTCCTAAATTCTTCTGTGAAACTTTGTACAGTTTGACCTTTACTTTTTCTTAAAGTTTTCCATTCCATCATTACTTTATGTAAATAACCCAATGGATAAAATTGCTTCCTTATCGTTGATTTAAATTCCGACCACGAGGAAAGAAGATTACCACACTTACTTATGTCCTGAAGTTTGATCTCCCACCATACGAGAGAGGTGCCTTCCAACCGAAGAGAAGCCAATTTCACTTTAACTTCCTCTTCATCAATCTATTGAATATGGAAATATACTTCAACCTGTCGGATCCAATTATCTAGCTTTTAAGGATTAGCATCTCCATTAAACATAGGTAAAGAAAATTTTACATCAAGCTTTAATAATGGTTTCTCAAAAGAAGTTTTATGGCTAGAATGATGAGAATGATGAGAATGCTCAGAGGAAGAAGAGATAGAACTTGATGGTGAATATGGAGGCTCAGGAGGGTCTCCTCCAGCCTCTTGATTCACTGAAGCATTATCATCTGATTGTGCTTTCCTTTTCTTCCCTTTCTTCTTCATCCTCTTCTCGTAGTCTCCATACATTCGCTCAACCATTTCTGACATGTGATAAAAGACCATATGGAAGTTTTTCTCTTGCTCGTCACACTTGTCCTCTTCGGCCATTTTATTCCTTTCAGATGCATGATCAACTTTGGGATTGAAATTCTTAAGAGTTCCTTCACCCTACTTATGATTGGCCCTAGTAAGCATTCACACTCAACAATTCAAGTCAAAGATGAATACTCTGATACCAACATGATCTAGGATCTTTTCATTGATGTGACTTATTAAAGAATTGTATTAAATGAGCATAAATTAAAGTGCACCATAAACAAGGAAAAGCTCAATAATAAAGAGACATAAGCATCAAATATGAACACAAAAACTTGATAACTGAGTTTTTCCTTGATGGATTGTGTCTCCGGGTCCTGCTCTCAAATGGGTAGGCCTTTTTATTAACTCAACAAAAGAATTTGGCAAAATACATAAGTATACCTTATTATGGAATTAAGCTACAGAAGCTTTGCTCAAATCAGAAAACAGACAGCATCGTTGAATTACTCAAAAATGACTGTCTCCATGCCTCAATCTGACTCTGGCACTCCCAGGCCCATGAGAAATATCGTCTCGGTTTTCATGCCTGCAACCTGCAATTAATTCACTGTACTCGCCTCATAAAACATGCCCGGCCATACCGTCGACCGCCCTCCCTCCGTCCATTGGAAAATTGAGCATTTAAGTTTCAAGGCGGGCGGAATATCCGACGAAGTCGTTTGGCTCAATGGTTAGCGGATTCTATGTTAAGGCGTTTGGTTGGAGAGGTCTCGGGGTCGAGCCCATGGGCCTCCCTCTTTTGGTTTGTAGCTACAACAACCTATATATATAGTGGTTAACCACCACCAAGTTTGGAGTCTGTCGTTTAGATTTGTTGGAGTTTGGTACAACAGAGGCCGGTCACTAGATTTAGCAGGACCTCCGTCAGATTTGGTGGGCCGCCCTTTTTTAATTTTGAAATTTTGGTTATGGGCCCTCATTGGGTATTTGCCCACTTCCACATGGAATCCCATGACTAGGCCATGTGGTAGCCAAACATTGGCCCACATCATCCACCTGTAGAGTCACCCTTCCACGTCAACCTACCATGTATGGTATGATGCCACGTGTATTCCATGTCCTATACAGCCTACCACGTGGTTGTATGGATTGCCACGTAGCACTTCCTCATTGGTCCACATGTTGACCTAAAAATGTCAAAAATGAGTGACACGTGGCAGCGTTTGGTGTTGTCACATCACCATGATGACATCATGTTGACATCAGCATGACACTTATTGTCCTCTGTGTGTGCCACGTATACTGTATGGATGATGGCGTCATACGTACTAATGCTGACGTCAGCAGTACGGATGTTGACTCATCCCTGTTGACTGGGCTGGGTTGACCAACACTTTGACCATGAATATCTTTTGATATGTAAATATGTTTGACGATCCGTTTACATCGTTGGAAAGCTTACGACGCGCTCTTCGTGATGATGCCAATTTCACTGAGTTTTGAGGACTTTGAATTTTTTCCTTTTCTCTTTCTGTCGAGGTCATTCTGAGCTTCCTGAGTTGCTTCTATGAATTTTGAGTTATCCTTAGTATTCTCTGGATCCTTTTTGGATCACTATAAAACATTTATTACTCTACTAATAAATTCAGATCCATCAATGTATATCCTAGCCTATACAACATTTATTACTCTATTAAGAGGTGCATATTGATTGTCCTCAAATAAATTGATTGGTCATACAAAATGAATTGTTTCAAATTTGTTGATTCTTATAGATTCTCCTACAACAATGATCACACTACTTGCAGAAACTCATAGTGTTGTCATTCTTCCACTTTATGGATATGGATGTTGTTTCCAGCTGCATAAACATTGTGCAGCTCAATGGAAACTCGATAACTAGAATGCTAGGATCAAATCCCTGAGAACTCTCTCACCAGGAAAAAAATAATAATAACCAATAACTCATGCATTGTAGAGTCACAACCTTAACTATCGATATTTCATCGAAAACTCATCCAAACAATGATCAATGCATTGAAAAAATCATCCAAACATGTCAATCAATGCATAGAAATGATCCATGTTTCACATCATTTCTCGAGAAACAACTCCTAACACTCAAAAACAAAAACAACTGTAAAAAAACAACATTTCTCATCTCATTGTCTTTGCTAAAGTGTATTTTCACCAAAACAAAGCCCTTGTTCTATTTTTGGCAACAGAGATTTTCAATACCTTCATTTTTCCCGTTCACATGGATGATTAACTTTTGGGATGATACAATACTTGCTCATTCACAAAAATGGTTAACACTTTTCAATACCTTAACTAATTAAGAAAAGCTTTTAACTAAAAGATATTTTAGGATGTTGCATGAATTACCTAGGGTGAAGACCTTACGTAAGATTTCACAAATGGATTTAGATAAAATATGAAAACTTTTCTTAGTATAATTTATGGATTTTAAATTGCCTAAGTTTAATAATATTTTACATTAAAAGATATTTTAGGATGTTGCATGAATTACCTAGGGTGAAGACCTTACGTAAGATTTCACAAATGGATTTAGATAAAATATGAAAACTTTTCTTAGTATAATTTATGGATTTTAAATTGCTTAAGTTTAATAATATTTTACAGTTTAAAGTTCAAAAATTATATAAAACTATGAAAAGCTACATACTCCAATAATATTTGTATGTAAAGATAATAATCATTAACTATTGATAAAGTCAATGTAATTAATTATCCATAAACGATAGGTCTATGGCTAATCCATCTCATCTACACAAATACTTTGCAGAAATAGAGAATTGTTTTTCTACAATCTTTGTTCAATTCGATTTGCAACGATATGTTCTTAAACATGGTTCACATGTCAGTTTGCCAATAAACAAGGTATTATGTGTTCAATATAAGCAAACTCATTAATAATCAATGTAATTAATTATCCATAAACGATAGGTCTACGACCAATCCATCTCATCTACACAAATACTTTGCAGAAATAAACAATTGTTTTTTCTACAATCTGTGTTCAATTCAGTTTACAATGATATGTTCTTAAACATGGTTCACATGTCAGTACGTCAATAAACAAGGCATTATGTGGTCAATATAAGCAAGCTCATTAATATATTTAAGTGAATTATGCTTCAATTTCCTACAATAGATTAGTCTCATACAAAACTATAATTGCCAAATAACAACTCTGCATCCTTTTTAGATGAGCAATCACTGCACTCTAAACAACAAAAGTAGTGTGGAATGCCTTGGGTGCATGCATTATGTGGGTGATTCGACGTGGGTAAATGCCTCACAATTCCTACAGCGTACAAGTAGTTATATCTACCCAACAACCAATTTTTTATCTCCAACACCACGCACTAATATTTTCTCCTTTCTAGTGATCCAATAAACAGTTGATTGGAGGAGATGTCCAGCAAAGGAACAAATTAGCAATTAAAGTGTTTAATAGATTAATTAAGCCAACGATCATGTAAACCCATACTTGGTTGTAGGAGTTGGTTTCCACAACGATTACTTACTAGTGATCCACCTAGTTAACAATTAATTAATTAACGTGCTTATTTATTTWTTTTTAGAAATGTTTGGGGTTAGTATTTCRATTGTTGGATAAGAAACCACAATTCAGARGCATCTAAGTCGTCAAAATCACCCATGGATTGCACCCGATCTAGGTCGCACCAACCCTTAACATGGCTGGATTTTTGGGAGTCTCTTCCCAACTAAACACATTGTAAGGGTATTGAACTCRGGTCACCTAGCAAACAAAACCCACACCTTAACCAGATGTGCTAGTGGGAATTGACATGTGGCGTGCCTACTTTATTAACTATGAACACTTTAATTAGAACTTCCTCCAACCTAAACACATCACAGTGCTTTGTTTCTCACATAAAAGCATAAAATATCAATATCGTTTTAAAAAAAAAGAATGTGTTTCCTTGTCACCTAACGCATTAATGTAACTTTGATTATTTATAATTCCAAATTAACTCAACAAATTGATTATTTGTTGTAGGATGTAACTCACACAAAATGTTGAAGGGAAAACTTAATGCATTGATCCATCTTGCCAATAAATAGAGGAAAGGAAAACACTATAGTGGGTGTTGGTATAATGGATGTGGGACAGTGTTATGTGATGGAAAATAACAAAGTTGCCAACTTGACAAGAATCCTCCACAATTCTTGTTTTCTTAGAGGTCATATTTAGTGGTTGTTTTTACTTCATTTCAAAAAGTGGTGCTACGATAGCACCCTTTTGGGGGCTGGTTAAAATTACCACTAGTTTAAAATTGTGGCCTTGAAAACTGATATCCTCGCGAACAAAAACCTTAAAATCAAACTTCACATCAAAAAGTGGTGCTCCTAATGGCACCCATTTTTTTCAAGGTTAAATTTTTGACTTGATTGAAACTCTGGCCTTGACAACTTGTATTGTTGTTAACAAAAAAACTTATAATCAACCCTCAAATTGAAAAGTGGTATTACTGATTCTTTTATCAGATTAAAATTACTTTTTTTTTTTAAATCATGACCTAACAATAATTATTGTTGTGGACACCTTAAAAGCAGACATGATTGTAACCATAAACATAAAAATGAAAAACAACATTAAACAAATGAAAAATTAAATTAAAAAAAAAAAACATGATTTAAAAGGAAAATAATATTTTATTCTTTTTAATTTATATTTAAAAATTTAAAAAAACTCTACACATCCCTCAATAAAATAATTTAAATAAGTAAATAAATTCAAAAACAATTCGGGATTTTTTTAATAAAAAGAAAAATCAAAATGATTTAAAATAAACAAATCTAAAAAATAAATAGAACACAAAAACAACCTAGGGGTAGGTTGATTCCCGGAATCACCCCTTCCCTTGTTACGCACATTGACGCCCTCCAAATCCTCCCTCTCCCTAGTCCCTCCCTCGGGTTGGTTCTTAGAGCGACAGGTTTGGAGTACATCACTTGTTGGTGTGCTTCGCAAGGGGTGTGTGGAGGGAGGGTGTGTGCAGGGAGTCAAAGGGAGTGGCGATTCCAAGAATCACCCTACCCCCAATAGCTAAGTTTTGGTCTTTTCTTTGTTTGTGTTCTTTTTTTTTAATTTTTGTATTTTTAAATCTTGCTTTTTAATTTTTTTTAGTTTTTTTTTTTTTTT
>SNQJ01S0027883.1:85199-115453 GCA_010110895.2 Picea sitchensis
GAAGTAGCAGAACAACTGACACCAACAGAGCTCCACCCTGACTGCATCCAACAAAAATCCAACGATCAGATTGTTGACACACATATCAAGGGCACTCGACAACAAAGGATCCATCTTTATCGAGTCATCAAAGGAGGGCAGCTCCTGCACCAAGGCAAGTGGCTCACCCGGGGCCAAATTTAGCAGAAATTTCCTCATATCATGGGGGACCTCAACGCAATGGAGACCATTTCTTCCTAAAGAGGGAGGATTGATCTAGATGGATATCGGTGTCCACCCACCTTTTCCAACTGGCTCAAAACAGTTTTCTGACAATTTTGGCAATTTACTATTTTTAGCAGTATTAACTTCCGGGGCCATTTTGAGGGCCTAAAAAAGGTTTTTTCGGGATCGAGCTCCCCAATGATATCCAAATACATGATTTAGCCCCCAAAATTAATATCCTCGATGATACCTTTCCAACGGGCTATCACACGCCTAAAACGGACATCGTATGCAAAAATTACGACCCTGGGAAGTTGATGTACTAACTTACCCAAACGGGGCCCACATGACTTTTAGCGCTTCATATCCTAGGGTTAGGTTTTTGGATGTCTAGGGTTTTTGGAATTCTTGTTTATTGTAAAAAGGCCTTCAGAGCCTCATTGGAATCTTCTTCTTGCGAATGAATACAGTCATCAAATCTCTTCTCAGAGATAAGCTGCCACCATTCCAGCAAGCTTGTTTTCGTTGCATTTTACAGTTTCAGCTTATTTCGTTATTGAATAGAAAACCAGTTTTACTATATCTCTGTTATTTTGTGTTAAGAACTTGTTAATAATCTGTATTCATTTTGTTCTGCTCATACAATCTAGATCAGCGGTATCAGAGTGGTCTGCTCCTTTTCGTCTTAATGCATGTCCCCAACGAGGTCGGAGTACAAAGAGTTGGGTCTCGAGCTTGTTTCTCTTGAGGACAGAAGCTCTCTCACGCCCAAGCGACCTCTCATGGCAGGAGAAAATAAATATGATGGGGCAAGAGATCCTTTCAAACTGTTGATTGAGAAATCCTCATGCAACAGAGGAACGAGATGATGCATAGTTTCACGCAAATCCTTCCGCGACTGCCAACAAGCGATGCATCTTCTTCGAACGGAGTCACCGCCCCCTTCAAGGTACAAATAAACTTCGATATTCCTATATTTGAAGGTCAGATAGACACAGATGTTGTAGACAAGTGGTTGAATCTACTAGAAGGGTATTTTTATGTCCATAACTTTTCGAATAGAGAAAAGATTACTTTTGCGCTCCTCAAAGTCATTCCCCATGTCAAATATTGATGGGAAACTTTCTGTGAGCAAAAGGAAACAAAGGAAACCTAATTATTTTCAGTCACGACCACCTGGGAATCCTTCAGGGATGCTATTAAGGAACAATACTACCCTGTCGAAAGTTATGACGACCTGTATACTAAATGGACCACACTGCGGAAAGAAAGAGACCAAGCAGTGTTAGATTTAACAAATATCTTCCATACCTTACGCACCAAGATGGGTATCAAAGATTCAGAGCAAAATCTAGTGCTAAAGTATCACGGTGCTCTGCATAGATACATCCATACCGCAATGGAATTTCTGGACATCTCATCCTTGGGCGTGGCCTACCGATATGCCGTCAAAATCGAGCAAAAGCTCAAACAAAAGACGTGATCCGGATTTTATGAGAACAATGAAATGAATAGAGATTATTAACAGGTGCTTAACACAAAATAAGAGAGATGCAGTAAAACTGGTTTTCTATTCAATAATGAAATAAGTTGAAACTGTAAAATGCAGCGGAAACAAGCTTGCTGAAATGGTGGCGGCTTATCTCTGAGAAGAGATATGACGGCAGCGCGCATTCGCAAGAAGTAGGTTAAAATGAGGCTCTAAAGGCCTTTTTACAATAAGAAAGAATGCCAAAAATCCTATACATCCAAAAACCTAACCCTAGGAGATGAAGCGCCAAAAGTCATGTGGACCCCGTTTGGGTAAGTTAATACATCAACTTCTGGGGGTCGTAACTTTTGCATACGATATCCGTTTTAGGCCTGTGATAACCCGTTGGAAAGGAATCGTCAAGGAGATTCATTTTGGGGGCTCAATCATTCATTTCACTATCATTGAGGATCTCGATACCGAAAAACCTTCATTTAGGCCCTCAAAATGGCCCCGGAAGTTAAAACTGCTAAAAATAGTAAATTGCCAAAATTGTCTGAAAAATGTTTTGAGCCAGTTGGAAAAGGTGGGTGGCCATCAATATCCATTTGGATCAAGACGCAGAAATTTGGGCCTGGGAACCCCTCAAAAAAAAATTAGGGAAAGGGCGGCCTGAACCCACAGAACAAAGGACAGAGAAAAGATAGACAATATCAAGACAACTAGTCCAAGCCACAAGCAAAGAAGGGCATGGCAAAGACAAATAAAGATACCGGGAAGTGGTGTGAATTCCATAAGATCCCTTGGCATAACACTGTTGACTTCCTTTCAAAGCAGTCGTTAGTGGCCAAAGTGAAAGCCTCTGAATCAGATGCGGATTTTGACTATGAGCCAGAACCAGAAAGGGGAAGACGGATCATTGACGCGGAACCCAGTGCCACCATTTCTACCACCAAGCTCCAGCCTGGTGAACTAGACGAGCCAGAAGAAGGAGAGCGCCTCTTCCATTCACATATGTGGGTAAAAGGCACCCTGCTGCACTTCATCGTTGATAGCAGTAGCCAGAAGAACCTCATCTTACCAGAGGTAGTCAAGCAACTCGCACTGCCAACAATGCTGCACCCACAACCCTACACCATTGGATGGCTCCACCAAGGAAGCGATCTCCGCTTCATCCAAAAGTGTCGACTATCGTACGACATCAAGCCCTTCAAAGATGAGGTATTATGTGATGTTGCTCCTCTCGAAGTTTGTGATGTTCTTTTGGGACAACCTTATTTATGGAAACGTCATGTTGTATATGAGTCTAGGCCTCGTAGTGTTATTATTACTTTGAACAGGAAATTGTATAGAATACCCGAGGCAGTCCCACCTAGTGTTATTTCCTTGATCTCTACTAAGCAATGCAGGAAGGTCATCTCTCAGACGGGGAATTTTGTATTCTTCATGAGTCACTCTCAGAATAAGCGAAATATCACAGCCACATCCAGGGTCTCTCATCCAGGGTCTCTTCGGTTTACCTCTCCACACAGAAGAAGCAAGTAGATAAGGTCGTGGAAGAATACTCGGATATATTCTCCTCACCTACAGGGGTACCTCTGCACTGTCAGGTCAAGCACCCCATCGATCTGACCCCCGGCGCACCACTGCCCAATGGGACAGTCTATTTCCACTCTTTGTTAGAGAATGAGGAGATTAAGAAACATATCCAAGAACTGCTTTGCAAGGGGCACATCCATCCTAGCTCATCCCCTTACAGGATCCCAATCGTGATGGTACAGAAGAAAGATGGAACCTGGCGACTTTGTATTGATTATCGGGATATGAATAAAGTCACAGTCAGAAACCGGTACCTGATTCCCCAAATCGACAACCTCCTTTATCAACTCACGGGGGCCAAATACTTCAGTAAGATTGATCTGAAGTCTAGCTACCACCAGGTCCCCATAGAATAGACAGATGTATGGAATACCACCTTCAAGTCAAAGGAAGGCCTTTTTGAATGGTTGGTCATGCCTTTTGGTTTGACAAATGCTCCAGCCACTTTCATGAGGATGATGGACAATATACTATGACCATTCACCAATACTTTTGTAGTGGTGTATCTGGATGACATTCTAATTTACAGCAAGACTTGGGCCGAACACTTGCAGCATATTCAACAGGTTCTGCACACCCTGCGGCAGCACAAGCTATACGCCAACTTGGAAAAATGCTCCTTCGGCATGGACAGGGTCCATTACCTGGGCTACATCATTGATCAGCATCGCGTACATGTGGATCCATCCAAGATCCAAGTCATCCATGACTGGTCAGCCCCAAAAACACTCACTGAGCTTCGGAGCTTCTTGGGCCTTGCCAATTTCTACCGTAGGTTCGTGTTGGGATTCTCCCATATTGCATGAGCCCTCAGCCAAATAACCAGGGGTGGTGGTAAGGCGAAATTTGCATGGGGCCGGTCCCAACAATAAGCATTCGATGATTTGAAGCAGGGCTTGTGCTCATCCCTAGTACTTTCACTACCAGACCTGCAGCATCCCTTTGAAATCGAGACAGATGCTTCAGACTATGTTGTGGGCGTCGTTCTCACTCAACACGGCCACCCCATGGCCTATCATAGTGAGAAATTGTCTGATAATGTCCGTGTTTTTGTGGTTGTTGATCAATTTTCTAAGATGGATATTTTGGTTTCCTGCAAGAAGAGAATCACAACAGAGGCCACTGCCAAGTTCTTCTTTGAACGCGTCAGGGTAAATTTTGGAATCCCACAAACCATTGTCTTAGATCGGGATAGTAGATTTCTCCTCAATGATAAGTGAAGGTGTGATTGAGCCCCCAAAATGAATCTCCTCGATGATACCTTTCCAACGGGCTATCACAAGCCTAAAACGGAGATCGTATGCAAACGTTACAACCCCAGGAAGTTGATGTAATAACTTACCCAAACAGGGCCCACGTGACTTTTGGCACTTCATATCCTAGGGTTAGGTTTGTGGATGTCTATGGTTTTTGGATGTCTTGTTTATTGTAAAAATACCTTCAGAGCCTCATTGGAATTTTCTTCTTGTGAATGCACGCAGCCGTCATATCTCTTCCTAGAGATAAGCCGCCACCATTCCAGCAAGCTTTTTTCCTCTGCATTTTACAGTTTCAACTTATTTCGTTATTGAATAGAAAACCAGTTTTACTGTATCTCTGTTATTTTTTGTTAAGCATTTGTTAATAATATGTATTCATTTCGTTCTTCTCATAAAATATGGATCAGTGGTATCAGAGCGGTCTGCTCCTTGACGTCTTAATGCATGTCCCCAACGAGGTTGGAGTACAAAGAGTTGGGTCTCGAGCTTGTTTTTCTTGAGGACAGAAGCTCTCGCATGCCCAAGTGACCTCTCATGGCAGGAGAAAATAAAGATGACGGGGCAGGAGATCCTTTAAAACTTTTGATTGAGGAATCAGTCACGCAACAAGGGAATGAGATGATGGATAGTTTCGCGCAAATCCTTCGGCGGCTACCAACAGGTGACGCATCTTCTTCGAACAGAGGCGTCGCCCCCTTCAAGGTACAAATAAACATTGATATTCCTATATTTGAAGGTCAGATAGACGCAGATGTTGTAGACAGGTGGTTGAATCTACTAGAAGGGTATTCTTCTGTCCATAACTTTTCGAATAGAGAAAAGATTAATTTTCCGCTCCTCAAAGTTGTTCCCCATGTCAAAGATTGGTGGGAAACTTTCTGTGAGCAAAAGGAAACAGAGGAAACCTCAATATTTTCAGTCACGGGCACCTGGGAATCCTTCGGGGATGTTATTAAGGAACAATACTACCCTTACGGAAGTTATGACGACCTGTATACCAAATGGACCACACTGCGGAAAGAAAGAGACCAAGTAGTGAGAGATTTCACAAATATCTTCCATGCCTTGCGCACCAAGATGGGTATCAAATATTCAGAGCGACATATGGTGCTAAAGTATCGCGGTGCTATGCCTAGATACATCACGACCAAAATGGAATTTCTGGACATCTCATCCTTGGGCACAGCCTACCGATATGTCGTCAAAATCGAGAAGAAGCTCAAACAAACGACGCGGCAATTTGGGCCTGGGAACCCCTCACAACAAAATTCGGGAAAGGGCGGCCCCAACCCACAGAAAAAAGGACAGAGAAAAGATGGATAGTACCTGTCAATTCCACAAGCAAAGAAGGCCACCGGAAAGACAAAGAAAGATACCAGGAAGTGGTGCGACTTCCATAAGAGCCCTTGGCATAACACTACTGACTGTCGCTCAAAGCAGTCGTTGGTGGCCGAAGTGAAATCCTCTGAATCAGATGCAGATTCTGAATCTGAGCCAAAACCAGAAAGGGGAAGATGGATCATTGATGCGGATCCCAATGCCACCATTGCTACCACCAAGCTCTAGCCTGGTGAACCAGACGAGCCAGAAGAAGGAGAGCACCTCTTCAATTCACATATGTGGGTAAAAGGCACCCCGCTACACTTCATCGTTGATAGCGGTAGCCAGAATAACCTCATCTCAACAGAGGTCTTCAATTGGCTCACCCTGCCAACAACACTACACCCACAATCATACACCATTGGATGGCTCCGCCAAGGAAGCGATCTCCGCGTCAGCCAACAGTGTCGACTATCGTACGACATCAAGCCCTTCAAAGATGAGGTATTATGTGATGTTTATCCTCTCTAAGTTTGTGATGTTCTTTTGGTCTAACGTTATTTATGGAAATGTCATGATGTATATGAGTCTAGGCCTCGTAGTGTTATTATTACTTTGAACAGTACATTGTACAAGATACTCGAGGCAGTCCCACCTAGTTCTATTTCCTTGATCTCTGTTAAGAAATGCAGGAAGGTTATCTCTCAGATGGAGAAGTTTGTATTATTCGTGATTCTCTCTCAGAATAAGCGAAATATCACAACCACATCCAGGGTCTCTGCAATCGACCTCTCCACACAGCAGAAGAAAGTAGATAAGGTCATGGAAGAATACTCAGATATCTTCTCCTCACCTACATGGGTACCTCTGCACTTCCAGGTCAAGCACCCCATTGATCTGACCCCTGGCACACCGCTTCCCAATGGGCCAGTCTATCGCTACTCTTTGTTAGAGAATTATGAGATCAAGTGATAGATCCAAGAACTGCTCCACAAAGGGCACATCCATCCCATCTCATCACCTTGCGGGAGCCCAATCGTGCTGGTACAGAAGAAAGATGGAACCTGGCGACTATGTATTGATTATCGGGCTCTGAATCAAATCACAGTCAGAAACCGGTACACGATTCCCCGAATCGACGACCTCCTTGATCAACTCACGGGGGCCAAATACTTCAGTAAGATTGATCTTAAGTCTAGCTACCACCAGGTCCCGATAGAACAGACATATGTATGGAAGACCGCCTTCAAGTCAAAGGAAGGCCTTTTTGAATGGTTGGTCATGCCTTTTGGTTTGACAAATGATCCAGCCACTTTCATGAGGATGATGGACTATATCCTATGACCATTCACCATTACTTTTGTAGTGGTGTATCTGGATGACATTCTAATTTACAGCAAGACTTGGATCGAACACTTGCAACATATTCAGCAGGTTCTGCACACCCTGCGACAGCGCAAGCTATACGCCAACTTGGAAAAATTCTCCTTCGGCATGTACAGGGTCCATTACCTAGGCTACATCATTGATCAGCATGGCGTACATGTTGATCCAGCCAAGATCAAAGTCATCCATGACTGGTCATCCCCAACAAAACTCATTGAGCTTCGGAGCTTCTTGGGCCTTGCCAATTTCTACCGCAGGTTCGTGTTGGGATTCTCCCATATTGCATGGGCCCTAAGCCAAATAAACAGGGGTGGTGGTAAGGAAAAATTTGCATGGGGTTGGTCCCAACAACAAGTGTTCGATGATTTGAAGCAGTGCTTGTGCTCAGGCCCAGTACTTTCACTACCAGACCTGCAACATCCCTTTGAAATCGAGACATATGCTTCAGACTATGTTGTGGGCGTCATTCTCACTCAACACAACCACCTTGTGTCCTATCATAGTGAGACACTGTTAGATACTGTCTGTAAGTACCCTACTTACAATAAAGAAATGTACTCCATTATACAAGCCTGCCGCCAGTGGAGACATTACATTCTTAGGAAGAAGACAGTCATCCACATTGATCATAAGTCACTGCAGTTCATGCAGACACAGGGAAAATTGTAGAATGACCTCCATCAAAAGTGGTCCCATACTTGCAGCAATTCCACCTCAACATCAAGTATAAAATAGGAAGCACCAATTGCGTCGTTGATTGCCTCAGCAGACTGCCAGTCACAGCACTCACCACGGTGCTAGACTCTTGCGGCCATGAGACATCTGGATGGCCCCAACTCTATGAGACATACCCTTACTTCGCCACCACTTACCAGATGTTGGGTGCAAACGAAGTTGTCGATAATTTCCATCTTCAGGATGGGTTGTTGTGTCGTATGGGCCATATCTGTGTTCCATCAAGTGAGCGAGCGAAGCTGATCTAGGAAGCCCACTACAGTCGGGTGGCAGGACACTTCGGCGTCGAAAAGACAGTGGCGATGCTACAAAAACATTTCTAATGGTCGAAACTTCGACAGGAGGTCAGCAAGTATATCAAGTCCTACACTGTCTGCGCTATTGTCAAATTGACCACTAAGAAATAGGGCCTATACACTCCTCTTCCTACTCCTGACAGTCCATGGGAATCCATCTCAATGGACTATATGTCGGGCCTCCCGTCCACCAAGCAGGGAAATGACTGTTTTTGTGGTTGTTGATCGCTTTTCTAAGATGGCGATTCTTGTTGCCTGCAAGAAGAGCATCACAGCAGATGCCACAGCCAAGCTCTTCTTTGAACGCGTCTGGGTACATTTTGGAATCCCACAAACCATTGTCTCAGATCAGTATAGTCGATTTCTCAACACATTTTGGTCGAGCCTCTAGTCACTGCTAGACACCAAGCTCACCAAATCCATGACCTTCCACCCCCAGACAGATGGCCAAACCAAGGTTGTAAATCGAATGATTGTGCATATCCTTCACATGTATAATTCAAAGAACCCTCACACATGGAATGAGAGCCTTCCCTATGTCCAGCATAGCTACAACTGAGCCCTGCATAGCTCAACCGGCCACAGCCCCTTTCAGGTGGGGTTGGGATTCCAACCATTGGGTCCCATAGATTTTTCACTTCCACTTGCGGTCACCTCAACCGACTCATCTCCTGCTCCAACTAAAGCTGACAAAGCCACCCGGTTCATTGAGCGGATCCAACACATCCCCCAACAGGTTCAGGATATCCTACAGAAGTTCAATGACAAGTACAAACAACGTCATCATCAACATCGGGTGCCACATAAGTTTCAGGTGGGCGACAAAGTTTGGTTGCACTTACAGAAAGAACGCCTTATAGGACCCCATCAGAAGCTTCTCCCACTCCGTTATGGGTTGTACACTATCACCAAGGATGTGGGGGATAATGCTTTTGAGCTCAACATTCTTCGCTTCCTTGGCCTGCAGTTAGTGTTCAACGTGGATCTCCTTCGCCCTTATTTCCCACCATTATTGGACAACTTAGAAGTAGCAAAACAGCTGACACCAATAGAGCTCCACCCTAACTGCATCCAATAGGCATCCAATGATCAGATTGTGGACACACATATCAAGGGCATGTGACAACAAAGGATCTATATTTATCGAGTCGTCAAAGCAGGGCAGCTCCTGCACCAAGGTAAGTGGCTCACTCGGGGCCAAATTCAACAGAAATTTCCTCATTTGATGGGGGACCTCAAAGCAATGGAGACCATTGCTTCATAAGGAGGGAGGATTGATACAGATGGATATCAGTGGCCACCCACCTTTTCCAACTAGCTCAAAACAGTTTTCTAACAATTTTGGCAATTTACTATATTTAGCAGTTTTAACTTTCGGGGCCATTTTGAGGACCTAAATGAAGTTTTTTCGGGATCGAGCTCCTCAAATATAATCCAAAGAATGATTGATCCCCCAAAATAAATCTCCTCTATGATACCTTTCCAACGGGCTATCACACGCCTAAAACGGAGATCGTATGCAAAAGTTACGACCCTGGGAAGTTGATGTACTAACTTACCCAAATGGGGCCCACATGACTTTTTGTGCTTCATCTCCTAGGGTTAGGTTTTTGGATGTCTAGGGTTTTTGGCATTCTTGTTTATTGTAAAAATGTCTTCTGAGCCTCATTGGAATCTTCTTCTTGTGAATGTGCACAGTCGTCACATCTCTTCTCAGAGATAAGCCGCCACCATTCCAGCAAGCTTGTTTCCACTGCATTTTATAGTTTCAACTTATTTCGTTATTGAATTGAAAACCAGTTTTATTGTATCTCTGTTATTTTGTGTTAAGCACCTATTAATAATCTCTATTCATTTAATTCCGCTCATAAAATCTGGATCAAGGCCCTTGCCTCTCCTTTATACTTCCTGCTCACCTTGTCCCTCCAAAGTGACTTTCATTTTACTAATTATTAATTAAATAAATAAATCACTTTAATTAATTAATTAACCTTTTTACCTTTGAAAAAAACCTTATCTCTCCTTGTGGCTTCCCTGGCCACTGAAAATCACTTATCATCATCCTATCATGTAGTTTATTTCCTCCCGATTCCAATGATCTATTACACCGAGAGGTTCCTCCAAGTATTGTCCCCAAAATGCCCTCTTCAATGAATTTAATTAACCTATAGCTCAAAATACTCAAAATCATGAAAATCGTCGGAATGCAGTGGAACCAAATCCAACCTGTTCGTAATGGATCATAATGATGAAATAGGATGAGCGATGCAAGTCGAACCCCAAAATATCCCTCAATAGATCATGTATGCGCTATAATATCCAACTAGCTACTATGGTTATCATAACACTATGTAATACCCTGATGTCCCAAAGTGGGGACATTACAGTCCTCCCTGCTAGAATATTGCTTGTCCTCAAGCAACAACTGAACCCATCCAAATATAATACCGAGGTCCCATGTCCACCTGTGGGACACACAATAGACCTCATCCAAAGATGAACTATCATACACTCCACCCCCTGGGTCCCATATCACGAAATGAACTGCAATACCTGTGAAGCATAGTCCTGAAATATATCAACTCCGTGAATCTCCTGCACATGACACATGGCCTCGTCGAGGAATGAATCCATCCTCCAAGATACTACCAAGTTCAACAAGGCCTCCATCAAATGCACATGTTGGTGCTAGAATGAGGTACTGCAAGACCTCCGTGAGACACCCTCAAGTGATGTGCTCTCCTCAACACTGCAGATCCATGGAAAGTCAAAACAACTTTCCCCTACAACAGTCCACTTGCTCCTGTCAGTGACTGAAATGCTCAACCCTGCAATCCCTGGGTCCCATGCTAGTCTCTGTCGAAGATCACCATGTTTGCACTTCACTATGTTGACCCTGCCTGACTTCTCCCTGTATATATACTAGATCCTCCACTCCTGGATCCTCAAACTGAATTACCTGTGGAAATTGGACCTGGTGTCCAGAAGATGCATCTGTAAAAACATCTATGTGGGAGTAGTACCTTTCCAACCATCTCCATGTCCGATCATGATGATCAAGAGTGAAAATTTGCCTCGCTCCATAGGACAAGTCCCTTCAGGCCCACTCCAAACCAACCCATGGTGGAGTATGTGGCTCTCTGGCACAACCTGGATCATCCTATAGTGAAACATCATGCTAGTCAAATGAACTCTCGGATCCCATGGAAAACTCGGAAGTTTATCATTTCCAATATCCTCTAACTGCTCATGTGTTATACTGATCACTGTTAGAAGCCCTTTGTGTTCATCTGCTATCACCTAGCCTATGATGTTCACCATCATGCACCAAGTCTCAACTAGATGCCTATGACGATCCACCTCTATACGGCTGGATGCCATAAAAACACTCATGCCAGGTGGTCTCATCCTAGCCACTCCCCATGTCCTCAACCACTGTTTATCTCTCCTCATGTTGTTGTCTATGATAAAAGTTTCTGGAAAGACTAACAGAAACATTTGCAGTTGACTGTAGGACTGGAAGATATCACATGCTTTGGTCAATCCCAAGGGTTCGACCAGAAGCTCGTCCATCGGTATCCATGATAAATACTCTCCAGTAGTCATCATTGAATCCCAACCATCCAGTACAACCGGAAGTAAATCCTCCAACTGTTGGTCAACCAACCTCCATCCCTCATCTCCCATGCAACTGTTGATACGGTGAAGGTACTCTCTCATAACTAGGTGTTGCTACAAAGGAGTGACATTTGCATGCTCCCATAAGTTTGTCTCCTCCCTGCAATCCAATACATCCATCTAAATATGACTTCATATCTCGGCATGTCTCTGTGAACTATCACTCATCATTGTACGCCCCTGCATACTCATTTCATCTCCTGTATACTCCTGTTGCATCATAGATATTGGGCATACTACTAGATCAACCTCTACCTAAAGGTCAACCACTCTCGAGACACAAATGGAAGTGTCTTCCATCAACTGGTGCTCCTCTGCTACACCACCAACATCCTCTAGCCATGTGACCGAAAGACATATTTGAGTATCCACTAAGATAGATGAAGTGGATCTATGACGAATCTCCTCAGGAATCTCCTCTGATCTGGACTCTAATTCTTGAAGGGTTGTCTGTGTGCCTCTCAAGAATCCTCGAGTTATCTCCAACTCCTGAGTGAGTCAGTCCACCTCCAACTCCTGCTCCCTCAAGGCCTTATGATACATCTCGTCGATCCCAAAGAGGTAGTCCCTGTGTGTCAACAATTGTTGGTAGTCGGTCCTCATCATAGACACTCTCTCCCTGAGAGTATGAAAGTCATCCATGGAAAATCCCTCATCTGAACTACCATGTGTCGTTGATTCCCTCCAGCAGTAATATGTCATTAATGCATGCATGTCATCAATGCACCTGGTGTCTGCCATGATCATATCCTCACTGACTCTCAATTGTCCTGTCAAGTAGTGTGACTCTTGATCATAGTCATGCTGAGGTGTCACCTCATATCCTTCACTGCTAGTGTCAACCTTGTTAGTGTCAACTCTGGAATCCCCAAAAACACTCTCTGTAGAAGATAAAGTGTTGAACTGCCCACTGTCTACTGTGATACTGTGTCCTCCTGTATGCCACTGCAACCCATCACTAGATGTTGTCTCCCTCTAAATCACACTATATCATGTATGAGCATATGTATCCTCCTGTGCACTCACCCTTATACTACCGACTGCGCCTGGATCCCATACAGATGTGTCCAGACACATGTTATGGTCATCCTGACCAATGAGGAGTGCACCCTCATCACTGCAGGCTGGTCCTGGAAGTAAGTGCCCCCTCAAACTATAAGTCTCCATAACCTACTTAACTAAAGGAGTCCAAAAACAAGGTGAATCAATATCCTCATGTTGATATGTGAGTGTAGGATCAACTATCTGCACGTCATATATCTCCTCCTGGATCTATGAATCTACCTGTCCCTGGTGTGCATCCCTCACATATGGCTCATCTATGCCACTGCTATCCTCATGTGATGTGGCTGTCATCGGTGTCTGGAAAGATGCCAGATGTGTCATGGTCAACAAAGGGAGCTCATCATCTCTAGTTGCTAACACATGTGAATCCTCACTAGTGTCACCACTCCGCTGAAGTGTAAGGTCATCAACACTATGTAATATGGCTGTTGAAATACAGGTGCTATCATCATGTTCATCCAGTTGTCCCTCCAATGCGCAAGGTTCACTATCTTCCTCAAGCGTGAAAGAATCGCTAGCCTCTATGCAAGAGTCACTATCATCATCAGACTGCTCCAAATAAGCATCTATCGCTCCATCCTCAAATACCTCATCATTGTTGTCATAGTGCACCTCAATAATATGCTTCTTACCCTTACCCCTACACCTATGATGTGGTTCCCAAGGCACCTTGCAACTGTAGCAAATTTGTGTGCTCCTAATGGGCGTGGGGTTTCTATATTCCTCCCTCCATCTAGTTGCGGCTACTCTGTTTTCCTCTATTGTGTTGACCCAACATGTAATCTCTTCTTTGCTCCAACTAGGAGTTTTATAGGATACGAACTGTTGGAATGTTATTAGCTCCTTGAAAACTTCATTGAGGGTTTCATATTCCCTCTCACACTCAACAATCCTAATAATAATATTCATCTTAATTGTAACTCTTCATGCATTAATCCCCACTGGGAGGATCAAGTCTCTAATACCACTGTAATGTTCCCAAGCCAAGATGTCAGGAACATCACGTTTTTCATGTGTTTTTTAACTTTTTCTCGTTGTGGCATTTCGTCAAACACTTTGTTGATTTACTTGTTTGTATGTATGTATTGCAAATTGACCTCTTAAATTCGGCCTTAGGGTTTATATTCAGTTATCACACATATATCTAAAGATACAATCAATGAAAGTACAAGATACACCAAATATGGAACCAATAGCAAGATCTGACCTTTATTAATATAATGAGCAAGAACCTGATACAAGAGTGAGGCTAATCTGAAATGCTCAACAAATGGATCCCATAAACATAATAAGATTTGCGACAAAATTCTCCTGGAAAGAAGATGAAAGCCTCCAAAGGCTGAATACACAATGAAGATCAGTACAAAAGAGATATGTATCGTATGGAGTGTCAAACCCCCAACTGGATAGGTCATGCTCTGTTGGAAGACTAGATACTCTCAACAATTTGGCCCTGCTTCCAAAGACCACCAAACCCTCCGATAAATATGCCAAACTGTAGATCGGGAAAATGCAAGGACAACCCAGGTGCTGAAATCTCCAAGATCCCTCTCAAAGTCATGGATCTAGCCTCCCTCCAAGGAATGGTGCGCCCCCTGGATGCCTGAAACCCTAGATAATTCAGCCTACCTCCTAGAGGCCTCCAAATTCTCCACAGAACCACTAGAATGATAGATCGAGGCTCGGTTACCTCCCTGGTGAAGTCCCACATGAAATGATGAAGATTCGATCTATCAAATGGCTGAAATCACTTTCTAAAGTTTGCTCCTCTCCTCCAATTCGTTCAATGCATCCAATAAATCAAATGGCACATAAAAATCCTCCAGAATGCACTAGATCTAATGGCCAAGACCCTGCAATGAAAACCCAGGTGCTAGAATCTCCAGAAGCCCTACCAATCACCTTGAACGAACTCCCTCAATGGATGGTGCACCCCCCTTGCTGGAAACCCCCAATGGTGTGTCCTTCCTCTCTTCTTGTGCTTATGGTTGGTGTAGAACCCTCCTGCACTGAGTAGATCTAAACTAGAATGGTGTGGGGGAGTATTTCATCCCCGAGACCAAGCTAGGTGGAATATTTCACCACTGAATCGTCCTCTAGGGTTTGTTAAGTCAAAACCCTCAAAACCCCCAAGATATGGGTTCACTAGCTAGAAGCCAGATATCAAAAGATAATCTTACATGAATGAGAGAATAGAGGCCCTTGCCTCTCCTTTATACTTCCTGCTCACCTTGTCCCTCCAAAGTGACTTTCATTTTATTAATTATTAATTAATTAATTAAATCACGTTAATTGATTAATTAACCTTTTTACCTTTGAAAAACACATTATCTCTCATTGTGGCTTCCCTAGCCACTGAAAATCACTTCTCATCATCCTATCCTGTAGTGTTATTCCTCTCTATTCCAATGAGCTATTACACTAAGAGTTTCCTCCAAGTATTGTTCCCAAAATGCCCTCTTCGGTGAATTTAATTAACCTATAGCTCAAAATACTCAAAATCATGGAAATCGTCGGAATGAAATGGAACCAAAGCCAACCTATGCGAAATGGATCATAATGATGAAATGGGATGAGCGATGTAAGGCAGGTACCAAAATATCCCTCAATAGCTCATGTACGCGCTATAATCTTCAATTGGCTACTCTGGTCATCATAATACTATGTAATACCCTAATGTCCCAAAGTGGGGACATTACACTCAAGTGCAAGAATTAGATCAGTGATTTTAGGGTAAATGGAGTCTCTTTTAGCAATGGAAATATTGAAGGAAAAATTTATAATAAGAGACCTAGAGACAAGAGGGTCAATAATTGAAGTGTCGGTAGCCCAAGGCTTCAATCACCAAACCCTAGGGGGAAATGGCTACTAGGAAGTTGGTAACCCTAGGCCCTAGTATTTTTCCTCCTTATTTAGCTCAAGGATGAAGTATATGATGGCTAGATGAAACAAAATCTGCTAGGGTGTTGCAATGATAAGGCCCTTGGCAAAAAGCTTCAAGAAAATCGGTTTTCTAGCATAATCTAGTAGGTGAAAGTTATTAAGGCAACAACAATAACATGTGCTTTAGCCTCCTAGGTTTTTAAGATAGAAATTCCATAATCTTAGAATAAATGAAAGATAAATACAACCATAACCATTCAATGAATAAGAATTGCAGAAAATTTACTTACTTTCACCAAGAATCATCTAGCAAATAGCCTAGTTGAACACTTCCACCCAGAAAAATGCTAAAATAATCCAAAAATAGATTTCTTCAAGTGTGCACCAAATTTCAGCCAAGGAACCTAATTAGGGCACAAATTTCAGACCTCACTTAAGTGTGAGTGAAATATGATGAAAAATAAGAGTGATTTTTCCCTTATTTATACAGTTACAATGACCAGAATTAAGTCAAAAAGGCCGACATGGCCAGTTTACATGTAATATCCAATTTCTACATTAAAATGACAATTTAAACCCTAAATCAAGCATAATAGGTGACGTCATGCCCCTTTAAGGTGACGTTAGGCCTCTCTAGTGAAATGTTGGCCTCCAAGAGCAAAACGTTAGGCCTCCTAAGGCCTCTCGATCAAACCACACGTGCCACTTGGCACATAACTTCCTCCAAATAATCCATCAAACGTTGGTGATGTCAAGGGTCACAGAGGTGACATCATGGAACTTTCAAGGCCAACATCATAGTAGGAGGGTAAGACCCCCCTAGGTCCAGGCCTGCCAGGTTGTCTCTGGTGGAACGTCCTCCTCTCTCTCTGATGCAAGCCTATGTCCTATCTCTTTCCCTGGATGGGGTCTCATCATCCATCTGGTGTGATTTTCTCCCTATGGAGGTTCGAACTAATCATCTCCCCATGTGTACCTATCCATCGTGTCTGGCCCTGCAACAACAACAAGTACGCCCTCCATGGGATCATAAGTCATAGGGATCATAGCAATGTCAATCACATCTAATAATCAAGATATTTAAACATGTGCATAAAACCCCCCTTTCCTAGACAAGTGCTCAAAGACGTTATGCTATTCTACAAGTCAGGTTTGGAGAGGACGTCGGGAGGTCCTATTGGGATAATTCTCATTGGACATGGGATGTTTCCAGATGAAGAAAAATCCATGCCATGTAAGTGGATGAGGTGGTGAGGGATGTTTGAGCAATGGGTGCAGTTATGGCAGGGGAATGCATGGCTTACCTGTGGGTGCCTCTAAAGAGGGTGAATTGCACCTTGTCATGGATGCAAATTTTTCCAATCCCATTCAATGCCTTTTATCTTTTTATCTTATTGCTTTTTATTTCAAGAGACTAGTTAGGGGACACTGCCCTAGCGTGGTGACCAGTGGTGACAATGTTACCCACAAGCATTTCACGGAGATGAGAAGGTTGGCTCGTGATGAGACCCCCTTTCTCTTGGCTATGCCACCAAGAGCCACTACTGTGGTGTGGTGACCAGTTGAATGGTAGTGTCATACCGCTACATGTCCATGGACCTAATAGGCTGGCTCATGATGAGACCCCCTATCCTCCAACTAGGTCTTGATATTATTATTTTATGGGTCCCTCTGTTTCTTGATGAGAATACTTTTATTTCTTTCTTGAGGATCCTTGGGAGAAGCATATGAAGGTTTTTTTCTTTTAGATTTTATATTTTTCATGTTAATTTTACCCTCTGGGCGTTAGGCCCCTTCTTCCCACAATGTAAGGTACAACCCTTTGCTATCTTGGCAAACCCAATGCCCGAACCAATGTAGGGGATGGATGAGAGGGAAAAATATGAAAAGTGATAAGTATGGTGGGAATGAATGATGACCTTTCATGAACCCACCCAATGGCAACTCAAACCCTATGGGAACCAACTTGCTAGGGAATCTTGTCATTCCCCCAGTTGTGGACGAGTGTAAAGGCATAAGGTCCAAGCACACATCAGAAGTAAAAAGAATTAAATGCACACATTCAAATGTTTTGAGAATCAGAGTGACACATACCATGATACCCAGACTCATTACCTCATGGATAAAGACCCGTTGTTGTTGAAGGACCAGGCCGAATGGATGGATGTTGTTGTTGTTGACAAGGTGGAGGCATTGAACATGAAACATGGGCCCTCTAGGGCTAGGCTCAAGTCAATATGGCTCTCGATACTCCATGTCTAGGACCTATGGGTCTCGATACATAATCTCCTTAGTTATCCCTAGGCTATGGGATAACATCTAGATCCAACTCGGGGACATGTTCTCACCATAGAGCGCATGAGAACCTCAGACTTTATGGAATGACCTGTGACCTGCTTGATCTCAACAAAAATCATCAGTAATCATTTGGGGTGGTGATATCACCACTGGCTCATATATGGTACAAAAATGAAAGTAAGTAAGCATATATACAAATGGAAATACAACTACTCTAGCATGAAATGCAGATGGTATATACAATGATTGAAAATGCCTACTTACTTACTTCTACTTACCTGGTGGTTGAACACTAGGTGTAGTCAAATAGACAGTGAAACCATTCTAGCAATGTCTCATAATACCTGCCTCTGTGCTTCATCATAAACCAAAACAATGATACGTCAAGCACAAAAATAACATGAGTTAGAAAATGTACTACATCATCGAAAATCGTAAAGTCTAACTCATGGAGGTGGGAGGGAGGGACAAAATCATGCCAATTCACACCTCTAGAAAAGTGCTCAATCCATCTTAGAAAAGGATCATGAAAAATCAAAGGTTCAATAGGTTGAATCAAAGAGTTTGAGGGTTGGCTACCTTGGATGTCTTCACAATCTAAGGTCTGGAAGGAAACAACAAGGATCTAGAAGATGACTGAAAAAATTTTAAGGGAAGGCTGAAAGACTGAGATGACAGACTTCTTCTTGAGGTATTCAACCTACCCTTGAACTCTAGGGTTTTCCTCAGAGGAAACTTAATACAAAATACATACTTCCCAACTACACCCTTAATTACACAACAAGATAAATAATCGAAGGTGGTTGGAAAACATTGTCACAAAGATCCTCCTCCGGGAAAACGATATCCTCACTTCTATCAAAATATGAGCACAACTGTGATCGATAAAAAATTTTATGGAATAAATCTACATGCTCAAAGGAATAATCATCAAAATCCTCGAGGTATGACCAAAACTTATTAGGAGAGCATAGCATTAGTTCATCCTTGAGTGTGTGAAAATTTGTGATCATGTCATGTCCTTGTTGTCAAATGTCAAGTTTATTAGTAACTTCATGTGATATAGGTAAAGGAACATTTTGGAAACGACCCTCAATGTCGTAAATGGGATCTCCATCATATCCAATCACATCCCATTTACGCTTCCCGACATGTATGAATTCATCAATATTATCAACAAAGTCATCATCTTCATCATAACATGAAGGGGTTAAAACATCCAATACTTCTTCACTCTCCACATCATAATATAAAGAATCATTAAAATTTTGGAAAGGGAAATGACTCACCTTGCTTACTTATTCCTGTGTAAAAGCTTCGAGTATTTGGACAACTTCATCAAATGAAACATTTTCCTCTACATATTCAATATTGAGATACAGAGGATCTAGCTTGTCTAAGGGTTCCATTTCTTCTTCACTCTCTAAATCATAGAATAAGGTATCATCAAAAACTATAAAGGAAAATGACTCGCCTCATTCTCTTCGTCTTGTGCAGGGGAGATAGGATATTGGAGAGCTTCATCAGACCGAGGAGCGGTTATCAGTGCTTCATCCTCATAATTCACTTTTCTAGTTAAATCTTCACTGCATTCTATCGAATCATGGGAGAAATCTTGCTCCTCTTCAATGGGTTGAAAATTTTCTTCGTAAATCTCTTCTTATATATCAAAGGGTTCTTGGCCTTGAGTATGGTACATGTCCCTGAGATCTCCCACAATTTCAATGGTGAATCCTTCATCCTCTAGGGATACTGCGAGATTCTTAAGGGAATCTTCATATGTCAGGCATTGTGGTTTCACAAACTCAATAAACCTACTGATGAGGTCTATGAAAGATGAAATACCCCTATATTCGCAACAACTCTTAAACCAACCTTGAAAAAAGGATGGCAGAGAAAGTATGAATAATTTTACCAGAACATCCTCCCCTCCCAATTCTATCTCGCTTATATACTTCAAGAATTCCACAATGTGAGTAATTGGGAGGCCTCCAAATCTTGCAGAGTTGCTTGACCATTTTGTATCAAAATAATTTGGGTATCCTTGAAAACTTTTGAAATCAGTAGTCGGATACACTTGTTCCCAGAGCGCCATGATCCCATAACTTGGAAATATCACAGAATTGAGAGTAAGGTGGCACCTTGGAAAAGGTTAGTGGAGTCGCCGGATAATTTTCTTGAAACCATCAAAGGGATGAGGGGATCACCCTCAGTGGAGTCACCAGGTAATAATTGTAAAGTAAAGGATTTTGAGGAAAGGCTTACCGAGAAGTGTCGTTTTTTAGGAGAATTGAATCAGTGTTCCCTGGAAACGAAGCCAAAATGTTATCGCACAATTTGTACTTGTTCCAAAGGGAAAGGTTAAGGAAAGGAAAATCAACGTAACAGGAGGTTATCCTATCATTGTCACCTCAACAGGATACCTCTTTATATTTAGGGTTGATGGCCCAGAGGAGATGTCCCTGGTGACCTAGGAGTTTGAGAAGGCAAAGGTTAAAGTGTCTATAAAATTATCCCCTCTCACAAGTCACACTGATCAAAAAGTCCCAGGGTTTTAACCAATGAAGTATTCAGATGTACCTGCCTAGAACAAAGCAACAAGAAAAGATGTATTTTGCAAGCACAACTTGTTGTTGGTACTTCATAAAACCACGGACTTTATCAATAAAAGCAATAGTTGATATATGATGAAGAAAACAGATTTGTATAACAACAATGTTTATAAGATAATAGCTTCACAATAAATTCCTTAAAATGGCTTCACAATGACCAAGAATAATTACTCAATAATAGAAAAGTAATAGCATTTGTCAGAAGCTCATTAGGCGGTGTATTAATCAACTTTTCAAGTGCTTTTAGGTGCTTTTAGTGCTGCAATAGATGGTTGTAGCCTAATTTTGTAACAACAACAAATAGGTTAGTAGATTAGTCTATTCTAGGGTTATGTTAGTAGAGAGCTTAAGGTAATAGTTTTGCGGGTGGATTTCATCAATAACTCAAGTGCAAGGCTTAGATCAGTTCTTTTAGGGTAAATGGAGTTTCTTTTAGCAGCGGAAATCTTGAAGAAAAATTTGATAATAAGAGAGCTAGAGACAAGAGGGTCAATAATTGAAGTGTTGGTAGCCCAAGGCTTCAATCACCAAACCCTAGGGGGGGTAATGGCTACTAGGAAGTAGGTAACCCTAGGGCCTAGTAGTTTTCCTCCTTCTTTAGCTCAAGGATGAAGTAGATGACGGTTAAATGAAGAAAAAGGTGCTAGGGTGTTGCAATGGCAAGGCCCTTGGCAAAAAGCTTCAAGAAAATCGGTTTTCTAGCATAATCTAGTAGGTAAAAGTTATTAAGGCAAGAAAAATAACATGTGATTTAGCCTCCTAGGGTTTTAAGATAGAAATTTCATAATATTAGAATAAATGAAAGATAAATACAACCATAACCATTCAATGAAGAAGAATTTCATAAAATTTACTTACATTCACCAAGAATCATCTAACAAATAGCCTAGTTGAACACTTCCACCAAGAAAAATGCTAAAATAATCCAAAAATAGCCTGCTTCAAGAAGTGTGCACCAAATTTCAGCCAAGGAACCCTAATTAGGGCGCAAATTTCAGACCTCACTTATGTGTGAGTGAAAGATGATGTAAAATAAGAGTGATTTTTCCCTTATTTATACAGTTACAATGACCAAAATTAAGTCAAAAAGGCCGACATGGCTAGTTTACATGTAATATACAGTTTTTACATAAAAATGACAATTTAAACCCTAAATCAAGAAGAATAGGTGATGTCATGCCCCTTTAGGGTGACATTAGGCCTCTCTAGTGAAACGTTGGCCTCCAAGAGCAAATCGTTAGGCCTCCTAAGGCCTCTGGATCAAACCACACGTGCCACTTGGCACATAACTGCCTCCAAAGCGTCCATCAAACGTTAGTGACGTCAAGGATCATAGAGGTGATGTCATGGGCCTTTCAAGGCCAACATCATAGTAAGAGGGCAAGACCCCCCCAGATCTAGCCCCACCAGGATGTCTCTGGTGGACCATCCTCCTCTCTCTCTCGTGCAAGCCAATGTCGTGTCTCTGCCCTTGGCTGGGGTCTCAGCATCCATCTGGTGGGATTTTAGCCCTATGGAGGTTTGAACTAATCATCTCCCCATGTGTACCTATCTGTTGGGTATAGCCCTGCAACAACAACAAGTACGCCCTCCATGGGATCATAAGTCACAAGCATCATAGCAATGTCAATCACGTCTAATAATCAATTTATTTAAACATGTGCATAAAACCCCCCTTTCCCAGACAAGTGCTCAAAGACGTTATGTTATTCTACAATCCAGGTTTGGAGAGGACGTCGGGAGGTCCTATTAGGATAATTCTCATTGGACGTGGGATGTTTCCAAGTGAAGACAAATCCAGGCCATGTAAGTGGATGAGGTGGTGATGGATGTTTGAACAATGGGTGCAGTGATGATAGGGGAATGTATGGCTTACTTGTGGGTGCCTCTGAAGAGGGTGAGTTGCACCTTGTCATGGATGCAAATGTTTCCAAGCCCATTCAATGCCTTTTATCTTTTTATCTTATTGTTTTTTCTTTCAAGAGACTAGTTAGGGGACAATGCCCTAGCGTGGTGACCAATGGTGACAATGTTACCCACAAGCATTTCACATATATGAGAAGGTTGGATCGTGATGAGACACCATTTCTCTTGGCTATGCCACCAAGATCCACTACCCTGGCGTGGTGACCAGCTAAATGGTAGTGTCATACCGCTACATTCCCATGGACCTAATAGGTTGGCTTGTGATGAGACCCCCTATCCTCCAACTAGGTCTTAATTTTATTATTTCATGGGTCCCTTTGTTTCTTGCTGAAAAACCTTTTATTGCTTTCTTGGGGATCCCTGGGCGAAGCATATGAAATTTTTGTTGTTTTGGATTTTATCTTTTTCCAACTACTTTTACCCTCTGGGCCTTTAGCCCCTTGTTCCTACAAGGTAAGGTGCAACCCTTTGCTAGCTTGGAAAACCCAATGCCCAAACCAATGTAGGGGATGGATGAGAGGGAAAAAGTTGAAAAGTGATAAGTATGGTGGGAACGTACGATGAACTTTCATGAGCCCACCCAGTGGCAACTCAAACCCTATGGGAACCAACTTGCTAGGGCATCCTGTCATTTTCCCTAGTTGTGTACAAGTGGAAAGGCATAAGGTCCAATCACACGTCAGAAGTAAAAATAATTAAATGCACACATTCAAATGTTTTGAGAATCAGAGTGACAGATACCATGATATGCAGACTCATTACCTCATGGAGAAAGACCCACTATTGATGAAGGACCAAGTCGATGGGATGGATGTTGTTGCTGCTAACAAGGTGGAGGCGTTGAAGATGAAATATGGGCCCTCCAGGGCCAGGCTCAAGTCAATATGGCTCTCGGTACTCCATGTCTAGGACTTGTGGGCCTCGAGACATAATCGCCTTAGTTATCCCTAGGCTAGCGGATAACATGTACCAAACAGACATTTATTTAAATGATATATCCAACTATAGGTAACACCAACATTCCTAAATAATAATAACATTGCACCAGTTTGATTTCATCCATGAATTTATTAACATAAGCCAAACCAATCAAGCACAACAATTAGTCACACAAACACATATCTACCTTGGAAACCAATGTTTGGTGGGGGTTTTATTATTCCCAGGAAATGGTCATAATGTTTAGTTGCATTCTTAAGAAAATGCAGATGGCTTTGGCTCATAGACAACCTTTTATCTTCGAACGAGATTCTTCTTCCAAGTACTTTATGTTTTGTTTATGCCCTTATTCATTTCCCCTCAACTTCTCTTGCTCTCCTCTTTTCCATCTCTTCTCCACAACCTTCATTTTTAATGGGTTGCTTTGGAAGGCCAACCATCACAATGATTCATTTCATATTCCAATTGAAAAAGAGTTTTGGACTATTAAATCAACTTTTGCAAAAATAAATTTTGTTATTAATAATTTAAAAAGAGAGACTTTTTTTTTTAAATTCAAAAAATCTTTTAAAGTTTTCTTTGTTTTTATTTTTTCTTATCTTTTTTCAATTGTGTTAAAAAAAATAGTATTTTTTATTTATTAAAAAAAAGCTTATTTATTGGGTTTTTTTCCAATTTGATTATTTTTTAATATATTTTTTTAAATAATTAATAGAGAAATTTTCAAGTAATATCATTTTCCGATATACAAGTTGATTTTAATTTTTTTTTTGCAATAGTACTAGTTGTTGCTTTGGAAGGCCAACCTTCATATTTAATGGGTTGCTTTGGAAGGCCAACCATCACAATGATTCATTTCATCTTCCAAGTGAAAAGGAGTTTTTGACTATTCACTCAACTTTGCAAAAAGAAATTTTGTTATTACAAAGTGAAAAAGAGAGATTATTTTAAAAGAATTTCAAAAAATATTTTAAAGTTTTATTTGTTTTTTTTTTATTATCTTTTTTCAATTGTGTTATAAAAAAAAATTAAGTGTTATTTTTTATTTATTAAAAAAAAAACTTATTTATTGTGGTTTTTTTTCAATTTATTTATTTTTTAATGTAATTTTTTTAAATAATTAATAAATAAATTTTCAAGTAATATCATTTTTCGATTTACAAGCTTATTTTAAATTTTGTTTTGCAATAGTACTAGTTGTCCAGGTCACGATTTTAATTAATTAGTAATTTTAACAACAAAAATAAAATTGGTGCTATGAAAACATCACTTTTCTACTCAATAGTCAATTTTAAGGTTTTTGCTCACAATGGTATTGGTTGTCAAGGCCATGATTTCAAACAAGTCACAATTTTAACGGCCCTCCCCCTAAAAAAAGTGTTATGATTCAAGGATTGACTTTGGTGTTTTTGACCCAAAATATGGGATTTTTGCACCAGAGTTCTCATTTTAAGATCACTAAGCCAAAGACTATGAATTGGCTTGTGGGTATTGTTATCCCCTAGCCTAGGGATAACTAAGGAGATTATGTCTCGAGGCCCACAGGCCCTAGACATGGAGTACCGAGAGCCTCCACTTTGTTAGCAGCAACAACATCCATCACATCGGCGTCTTGCAATAGAAATGGGTCTTGCTCCATGAGGTAATGAGTCCAGGTATCATGGTATGTGTCACTCTGATCCTCAAAACCTTTGGATATGTGCATTTAATTCTTTTTGCTTCTAACATGTGCTTGGACCTTATGCCTTTCCACTTGACCACAACTCGGGGGAATGATAGTATGCCCTAGTAAGATGGTACCCATAGGGTTTGAGTTTCCACTGGGGGGATTCATGAAAGATCATCGTCCATTCCCACCATACTTACCACTTTCCATATTTTTCCCGCTCATTCATCCCATTACACTAGTCTGGGCATTGGGTTGGCCAAATATCTAAGGGTTGTACCTTAACTTGTGGGAAGAAGGCACTAAAGACCCAGAGGGTAAAAGTAGCTGGAAAAATATAAAATCCAAAAGAATGAAAACTTGAGATGCTTCACCCATGGATCCCTGAGAAAGCAATAAAAATCTTCTCAGCAAGAAACAGAGGGACCCATAAAAAATAATAAATCAATACCTAGTTCGAGGATAGGGGTCTCACCACGAGCCAACCTATTAGGTCCATGGGCATCTAGTGGTATGAAACTACCAACAGTTGGTCACCACGCCAGGGTAGTGACTCTCGATGGCATAACCAAGAGAAAGGGGGTCTCATCACGAGCTAGTCTTCTCATTTCCGTGAAATGCTTGTGGGTAACATTGCCACCACTGGTCACCACGCCAGGGCAGTGTCCTCCAAGTAGTCTCTTGAAAGAAAAAGAAATAAAGAATAAAAGATAAAAGGCATGTATGGGCTTGGAAACATGTTCATCCATGACAAGGTGCAGCTCACCCTCTTCAGAGGCACCAACAGGTAAGCCATACATTTCCCTGCTATCATTCCATCCATTGCCCAGACATCCCTTACCACCTCATCCACCCACATGGCCTGGATTTGACTTCACCCAGGAACATCCCACATCCAATGAGTATTAGCCCAATAGGACATCATGGCATCCCCTCCAAACTTGGCTTGTAGAATAGCATAACGTCTTTGATCACTTGTCCGGGTAAAAGGGGTTTCATGCACATGTTTAAATAACTCGATGATTAGATTTGATTGACATTGCTATGATCCATGTGACTTATGAGCCCATGGAGGGCGTATTTGTTGATGTTGTAGGGCCACACTCGATGGATAGGTACAAATGGGGAGATGATTAGCTCGGACCTCCGTAGGGATAAAATCCCACCTAATGGATGTTGAGACCCCAGTCAGGGGTCGAGACAGATCATGGGATTTGCACACAGAGAGAGGAGTATGTTTCACCAGGGGCATCCTGGCAGGCCTGGACACAGGGAGGATGTGTCTTTTACACCATGATGTAGTCCTTGGAAGGCCCATGACGTCACCCAGGTCACCCATGACGTCACCCAACATTTTGGATGTTTTGGAGGCAGTTGTGTGCCAAGTGGCACGTATGGCAGGATCCTGAGGCCCAAGGAGGCCTAATGTTTTTCTCCAGGAGGCCAACGTTGCCCAAAAAGGGCCTAACGTCACCCTAAAAGGGCATGACGTCACCTTTACAGTTTGTTTTAGGGTTTAATTGTGTCATTTAATGTAAAAACTGGATATTATGTGTAGCATGCCATGTCGGCCTTTTTGACCTAATTCTGGTCATTAGTATTGTATAAATAAGGGTTTACACCCTTGTATTTTTCGTCATCTTTCACTCACACTTGTGAGGACTGAAATTTTTTCCCTCCTTAGGGTTTTTTGGCTGAAATTTTAGGTGCACTTGTTGAGGAAGGCTAAATCTTGGAGTATTTTGACAAGTTTCTTGGTGGAAGTGTTCAACTAGGGTTTTTCTTGATTACTCTTGATGAATGTAAGTGATATTTCTGTAATTCTTCTTAATTGAATGGTTATAATTTATTTATCTTGCATTTGCATTAAAGATTATGAAATTGCTTGACTAAATCCCAGGAAGACTAGCACATGTTATTGTCCTAGCTTCAAAAAGCCTTCACCTACTAGATCTTTTCAAAAGACCATTTTATTGAAGCATGTGCTAACGCCTTTCCATTGCAACACCTTAAGTATCCATTGCTTCATCTTAGCTGATTTTTTGCTTCATCTTTGAGTTAAGGAGGGAGGAAATTCTACTAAGGCCTAGGGTTACCTACACCTTAGTAGCTAGTTTCCCCTAGGGTTTGATAAATGGAGCATTGGGTTACCAACACTCCAATCTATCAATCTCTCTTGTCCTTGACTCTCCTACTATAATTTTACTCAACATTTTCTGCCATATTCATTGACTCCATTTGCCCTAAATCACTATTCTAAGTCCTCCTTCGAGTAATTGATCAAAACAACCATCAAAACCTATTCTTTGAGCGACCTACTAACACTTTCTAACCCTAGAATAGCCTAACCTATTGACTATATTGTTGTTGTTACTAAAGTAAGCTACAACCATTAAATGCAATGTTAAAATCTTATAAAAGCAATTGAAAAGGTTGATTTATACATTGTCTTGTTTGCTTCTAACAAATTCTAGTATTATGATTTCAATGGTTAATGATTCTTATTCATTTTGAAGCTATTTCAAGGCATTTAATGAGAAGTATTGCATTATAAATATTGTTGTTATAATTTTCTGTTTACTTCATCATATTCAGCAAATTGCTTTTATCGAGAAAGTCGATGGTTTTATGAAGTGCTAACCAGTAAGTGTACTTGCAAATATATATAGTTTTGTATTTCTTTGTTCCGGGAAGGTACACTTTGACATATTATCTCTTCATTGGTTATAAAACCGGACTTTCTGATCGATGGTGACTTGTGAGAGGGGATCTTTATCTAGCCACTTTGACTTTGCCTTCTCAAACCCCCAGGTCACAGGGGACATCTCCCTGGGCCTACCACCCTAAATAGAAAGAGACATCATATTGAAGTGACGGTGATAGGATAGTCTCTCGTTACGCTAATTTTCTCTCCTTTAACCTTTTCTTCTATCAAAGTAAAAATTGCGTGATAACAAGTACCAACCAGACATTCATTTAAATGATAAATCCAACTATAGTTAACACTAGAATTCCTAAATAATAATAGCAGTGCACCAGTTTGATTTCATCCATGAATTTATTAACATAAGACAAACCAATCAAGCACAACAATTAGTCACACAAACACAAAAATCTACCTTGGAAAACCAAGTAGGAAGGTGGGTGTTTTATTGTTCCCAAGAAATGGTCATAAAGGTTAGTTGCATTCTTAAGAAAATGCAGATGGTTTTGGCTCAAAGACAACCTTCAATCTTCGAACATGATTTTTCTTCCAAATAATTTATGTCCTACTTCTACCCTTCTTCATTTCCCCTCAACTTCTCTTGCTCTCCTCTCTTCCATCTCTTCTCCACAACCTTCATATTTAATGGGTTGCTTTGGAAGGCCACCCATCACAATTATCCATTTCATCTTCCAAGTGAAAATGAGTTCTGTACTATGCACTCAACTTTGCAAAAACAAATTTTGTTATTGCAAAGTTAAAAAGAGAGATTATTTAGAGGATCTAGTTTAGATTACACCTCCCTATTTGCAAGATTTGGGTCCCCATAAGGTTCAACTCCCTTCAATCTTCTTCTTCTTTGCATTAGTGTGCCTACGTCCTTTGTTTCCATCAAGCAATCTCTGGAAAATATCCAAGAAAGGGTTCCACCATTATTTATTGGAAGAGAAGAGTTGAATATGCATTTCCTTTGGCATAATATTGTTTTCTAGTGGTTGCCCCTTAGTTTCACATCAAGGTGACTATCTTTTTTCGACAAATTGTCCCAACATCTAAGTTGACCTTGTGCATGTTTCGAGATGATGTCTAAGCCCAGTGTCTCATTATCAATTGCACTTTCATGGGGATTGTTGTTTTGTATCATGATGAGCCAAAAGTTGTGATCATGTATCTTATGTATTTTCACTCGACTATGCTTAGTGATCTATGTAAAGTGTTTTTTTTAGCTTAGGTGGTTTCTCTAGACCCTTGTGGTTTTCCATGGCATGTCCTCTTAGTCCCCATTTCAAGGCTAGCTATTCCCTCATGACTCATTCTAACCAGCTCTTAGAGGTCATTTATAGCCAACGTGGGTGTGCGAGACTCTTGGAGTGGATCTATTGGGACACATGACTTAGAAAACCCCTAGTTTTTTCACTTCACCATTATGTAAAAGTTGTGCTATTGTCTTGTAAAGGTTGTCATACCTAGAAACACACTTCCCCTTTAGCCTAAGCATGGATATATGTATGTATTTTCACACTTTGGCCTAGGTGATTGTCTCCCTAACACTTTTGGGTTATATGACATGTATTTGACACTTGAAATCATGTAGAACACCTCCATGAGGGGGCCTCTACATATTTTTATGCACTTAGATCTTGGAGGGGCCCTTTCTCCGATGCCTTGGATCTTTCAAGATGGTTTTTCATGTATGAGGGTTTGTTAGGAGAAGCCACATCACCCCTGGTGGGACGCTCCACTCATTGTCACATATTTGGAGGTGTTTTCCATCACTTTTGAGAATTCATCCAATCATTGAGGTCGTTGGAGCATAGTCCATGACCATTAGAACATATTCATTGGATCATGGAAGTGGTTTGAACCTTGCTTAGCTTGGAGGAATTTGTTAGCATGAATATTTGAGATTGTTATGCCTTGGAGAACTCAACACATGATCATTAGAGAATATCTAGGAGAGTTGTCCACCTTTGGGAACCCCCATGTACCACACGTGTAGCCTAGAGAACCTTACATTGCTAGTTGTTTCCTCATTTTGGGGGTCGATCTTGCTTTGAAGAGGCAGTTGAGTTAGTTGCCTTGTTCAAATTGTAACATCCCGCTCTGGCGCACTTACCAAACTTATTCTTTGAGGACACTTGCCCGCAAGTGATCTGGATTTTTATGATGATAAAACTTTTTCCTTCATTATGATGCGTTAAGTTATATGACAT
>SNQJ01S0027883.1:143516-200452 GCA_010110895.2 Picea sitchensis
TTTTGTGAGGTTTTATATCAGATTTGTTGGCTGTTTTGGACAGCAAGTTTTCAGTCCAAAACAGTGGGGAAACTTCAGATCTGAAGGTACCTCTCATTCAGTGTCAGTTGGACAACTCAGGGCAGATTTTTTGACAGCTAGTTGACAGTGTTTGTGGACAGTTGTGGGCGGATTTGTTGGGCTGATTTTTGACACTTGTGGACAGCCTCTTTTCACATCTGCGTGGACAGGAGTGAGGCTGTAGTGTACGACCTCTTTTCACACCTACCAACTAGGAGTGAGGTCAGGGTTTCACTTGCCTCTTTTCACACCTGTGTTGACAGGAGTGAGGCAGCGTTCCTTTGCATTTGGAGCATCAGAGTGAGCGCAGTTTGGCAGACATGTCAGTATCTCAGATGCGTGTGGAGGACAGGCTAGCCGAGGCTAGCAATTGGTCGCCTTGGAAGTCGAGGATCGTCTTTGTCCTAGAGGACCTCGAGCTATGGGATATAGTTGAGGCCCCTATTCCAGTTCTTCCTGTCACTGCCCTAGTCTTGTTGGCAGATTTCAGGAAGAGGAATAATAAGGCAAAGAGGACCATTTGTGATGCAGTTCGAGATCATATCATTCCCCATTTGACTGGGAAGACTTATGCATACGAGATGTGGGCATACATCTCTATGTAAGTTGTACGAGAGCTCTAATGAGAACCGGAAGTTGGTTCTTCATGATCAACTGAGGAGCATTCGCATGCTCGAGGATGAGTCGGTTACTTCATTCCTTGGTAGATATACCCAGATCAGAGACAAGCTTGGAGTCGTCGGAGAGGTGGTGAACCCTAACTCTTTGGTGAGGACAGCTATGAATAGCTTCACCAAACCTTGGGGTCCATTAGTACGCGGCATTGTTGCCAGGGAGGTTATGCCTACATGGGAGAGGATGTGGGATGACTTTGTCCAGGAGGAGAATAGGCTTGCAGCCGAAGCTTCTGGACAGCAACAGCAGCAACAACAGTCAGTTTCGGGTGTTGAGGAACTTTCTCTTTGATCAAAGGGCAAGAAGAAGACCGGTCGGGGAGGTCAGTAGGGTCCCAAGTTTGGAGCCCCACCACAGGGAGGAGAGAGCAACAGCAATGGGCAGAAGAGAGACATGAGCACAGTGAGATGCTTTGCTTGTGGAGAGATAGGTCACTATGCAGGACAGTGTCCCAAGAAGAAGAAGAAGCAGTAGGATGTGTCAACAGCGACAACAGAGGAGATAGAGTTCAATGATTAGTTTGCGAGAGAGTGTTCATTCGTGACTACCTTGTCTTCTATTACACCATCCATCATTAGATGGGGAGACAGAGTTGATGAGGACCGCCTGACTCACATCAGTGATTCAGAGGGAGAGCAGACTCAGTGTCCCTGGACATCTTCAGAGTGGGTGACTAGTCCACCCAGTATAGCTACAGTTTCAGAGCAGTCGAGCAAACAGAGAGTTGGTGCTACAACTTCAGTGCATCAGAGGTTGATGAGGAGGAGCAGCAAGGCTCCAAGGAGGCTTGAGCCTCACTTAGCTTCTGAGACGGGCAGATCAGGTTCTAGATCCACTTCAAGTGGAAGTTACTTGGTGAGAGGCCAAGTTGATGACTCTTGGTGAGATACCAAGAGGGGGAGACTCTTGGTGAGATGCCAAGAGTAGGTGGAAATCCTTGGTGGGAGACCAAGGTGGAGATCTTCGGTGTGATGCCGAGATCTAGGTGAAAATGGCAAATTTTAAATTTACTTACATGTAAATGGAAAATCTACATTTACTTGAAAAATTCCTAAATTGATTTGCTACAACTATCCTAGCTTTGTCAATTGTAACATCTTCATAAGTGGGCTGTTTGTAGATCTTTTTAAATATGGAATTTTCTGCAATTTTATCTCATAAACAGAATTATAAGTGATCTATTATTGTTTACAAGCAAGAGTTTTGAGTTGCATTGCATTATCTCAGATTTACTTACTATTACTTAGCTTTGTTTCGCATTGGATAATCCTGAAGGCTAATCAAATTCTGATTTAAGTGGTGGTTAAACTAAAGACACTAATCATACAGATAAAATTGAATATTAATAACATCACTAAACTCTTACGTCTTGTGCAATTTGGCCTTAGTTTCATGATTATTTCATCTTGTTTTAAGGGCATTCAATGTTCCAGTTCACACTTGATCGTGAACACTTCAAATTGACCTTCCAGAACATATATGTCAGAGATCTCGATAGCTAACAGATAATTAATAGCCTTCAGATACTAAGAATGGACAGTCAACTGCTGTATACTTACAGGCCAACAAGTCCTTTTATCTATCTTTGATCTTACAATGCAAATTAACATGGAGAGTTCAGATACATCTAACTTTCTACCGACGCATTTGCAAGGCATAAAAAAGAACATTTATCTACACCTTCAGATTTTAATGGAATAAGAAACAAGTCTCTGTCTCTGTATTTCCCCGGTCACTTGCACAACGTTAGCCAGCCTTCTCTCAACAAAACCCCATATTCAACAGAGACATTTCTCTTTTAACTTGAAAGAACTTCAAAGATGAACATACACTTCACACCTATCTCCAATTCCAGCATATATTCTTCAATTACCTTTGTCTCTTTTGAAGCATATTGCATATATTGCTCAACTAAATGCTCGCTATCATTTAGTGCTTTAACGTCATCCTTTTCTGTGAGATCAGTTGGCAGATAAACTTCTTCCATGCCAAATTCTCCTGATAGAATATCACATCATATAAGAAACATGCAAATCAGTTCTGAAAATAAAATAAAGGACAGCCCTCTCATTTCTCATTTATATAAATAAGATTGGCCAATAACAAAATATGGAAAATGGTGCCTAGGTAAAATGATAAAAACCTATTTGCTTAATGAAGCCATTCAAATGTTTTACAACTACAACGATGATAAGTGATTTAAGACCAGACACAGATATTAGACAAACAAATTATAATGTTAGGGATATTCAATGGTAGCTGTATGAAACATAATGCAACCAAAACAAACCTGTTCCCACAGCAGTAACTGGAAGCGTAGTTGGATGATGCACATGATAAACAATTACTTTATCTGATTCTCTGCAGAAATTGTGAAGGGCCCATTTAAAAGCATGAAATGCCTGTCACAAAACAGTTGTGTATAGTCAAGGGTCCTCTGGATTATTTCAAAAGTGTGCTGATTGGAAAACAAAACCAACTTCTCATCATGAAATGGTTCTAAAACAGAAGGAAATTAATGAATGATAATAAGATAATTCACACTGATCATTTATGCAGTGAAAAAGAGTTAACATGGCTGCCAAAAGCATTCCATAATCATACCTGTACAGATCGGTCTACTGCAATGACTATCTTTCTAGATAGTCCTGCTGATGTCAAGGAATCATGTGTCCGAGGCAACTCAGGTTGTCGAATAATTGCCACTGGACAAATGGTGTTATGCAATACATAATCACTGCTGCTCCCAAACAAAGTCCTGTGCCAATGATCATACATTTACATAAATTTCAAGTATTCAATGGTGCACTATGATGAGTGAATTGTCTAGAATCTAGATTACACACGAATTATTTAAGGGAAATCTAATCAATGTGTCAGCTAACCTGGAAAATGACACAAGGTAACTACGAGGGCAATATTATTAAGACTGCATTATCAGTAGAGCACTGAACCAATAAAGTTTGATCCAACAGTCAATCACAGAGCATTGACCTCCTGAAATTATAAATGTTATGTTGAAGGGTATAGGGAACATTTGTTTTGTTACCTATTCAACTTGATCACTGATTACTGAACATGAAGACACTATTGATATTTATGATTTATCTGTATAGACCAAACAAAAAACAAGATTTACATATAAATCGACAAAAAAATATAAGTATGCCCCAACTGTACCCTTAGGTGCCTGATTTTACAAAATTTATGGAGATATTCTCTGGACTCTGTTTTGACATTCAAAATTTTGAAGTTATGTGAAGATGCTGCCAATTTCCAAAGCAGATTGTGGATCATTTAGAGGGTTTGAATTCTTCAGATAAGAGTTCTCAATTTCAAAAAGGTGTTTGCTCCTTCAGTATAAGGTTTCAGCTAATCATAGAAGAATGAAGTTTTTAGTTTATCTTTTTTTCTGACCAAAAGTGTTTGGACTGGATTTATTATGTATCGAGGGAAAAGAAATTTCAGTGGGAAGTGGATAAAAACTTCTCCTCTTCACAGCTCAATTTTGTCTTCTCGCTTGGGGCAGCGACAAAGGGGTTTAGATTCCAACTTTTGGTCCCAGCGCTCAAGGTCAAAGCTCGTCTGGACCCGTTCCTGTAAATGTGTGAACTGTTTTTCATCTCACCATTTTTTAACGTAGTGAGGCTTGAATCTTTGGTTTGTCAAGATGTTACTGACCCAAGTTTGGAATTTGAGGACGCTATTTGAACCAGAAGTTGTCACAGAAATTCAAGGGCAAATCCATACCCTTAGACTGCTATAATGGCTTCCAAAGGCAATCAAGCCTTTCTTTCATGGCTAAGATGAACATCTTTGTTAGGGAGAAGTGTAATGATCCCAAGCCATTATGCAAGGATCATCACGGTTTTGGTGTCTTTTTAAAACTTTTTCTGAGTGAGGTATTTCGTCAAACAGTTTGCTGATCTATTTGTTTAGATGTGTTTATATGTGTGTATGCAACAAATAACAGAAATAGATAACCATGGAACATACCTCAACCATATGCAATAAGATAGACAAGCCAAAACATCTCAAATCTCCTTTCATTCATAAGATAGAAGAACCTGCTACAATGAAGATGCCGATCTGGAATGCTCAACAGATGGCCAAGAAGATAGACAATGGATAACAAGTATGAGCTGCTACAAAATGCTCCCGACAATACAAAATAAGCCTCCAAAGGCTGGATATAAGATGAAGACCAATGCCAAGTGCCAAACCCCTCAAGCTGGAAGATGCCACGCCCTGCTGCAGTGCTGAAGCTCCTCAATATTTCGGCCCTGCTGTCAAATATGTCCAATCACCCTGAGAAATATGCCAACTGATAGATCGGGCAACTGTAAGGACAACCCAGGTGTCCAAATCTCCAAATCCACTCTCAAACCCTGTGGATCTGAAATCTTCCACTGAATGGTGCGCCCCACTGGATGACTGAAGCCCTAGATAATTCGGCCCTGCTGAAGGAGGTCTCCAAATGCTCTGAAACTCTCCAGAAATATAGATCGGGACACTGCAAGTCACTAGGTGAAGTCTCAGGGTCAGATCTAAAGTGTAACCCCTCCAAACGGACTAGATCTGGATCTCAAAAACGCCCTCCTCCTCTTCAATTCGTCCCACTGCTCAAGAAATAATCTGAGCCATAAAACTATCTCAGAAAGCACTAGATCTGATGTCCAAAGCCCTGTAATGAAAACCCAAGTGATAGAATCCTCAATGGCCCTGCCAATCTCCTACAGCGAATCTCTCTCCAAAGATGGTGCGCCCCTCTTGCTGGAAACCCTCAACTGGTGCGCCCTCTCTCTATCTGCACATGACACTGATGTAGAATCCCCCTGCAACTGAGTAGATCTGGAACTAGAATGGTGTGGGAGAGTATTGCATCTTCGAGACCAAGCTTGGGACAAGCTAGGTGGAATCTTTCACCACCGAATCGTCCTCTAGGGTTCTAGGTGGAATCTTTCACCACCTAATCGGCCTCTAGGGTTTGTTGGTGTCAAAACCCCTCTAATGTTGGGCTCTTCCAATAGCTAAAGCGATATCAAAAGATAAACATATGAATGGTGTCGAGAAGAGGCCCTTGCCTTCCTTTTATACTCTTTGGCTCACCTTGTCCCTCCAAAGTGACTTTCATTTTATTAATATTTAATTAATTAATTAAATCACTTTAATTAATTAATTAACCTTACCTCTCCTAAAAGCTCCCCTATCTCCTTGTGGCTTCCCTCAGCCAAATGTCGTACTTCTAGCCATCCTTATCCTCAGAGGTTGTTCTCCCATTCCAATAGAGCTATTACAGCACCCAGAGTGTTGTTCCTCCAAGTAATGTGCCCAAAATGCACCTCACAATTCCCTACATGACCTCTTCAGTGAATTTCATTGACTTATAGCTCAAAATAGTCAAAATCATGGAAATCGTCAGAATGCAACGGAACCAAAGCCAACCTGTGCGGAATGGCTCATAATGATGGAATATGATGAGCAATGCAAGTTGGACCCCACAATGCCTCTCAATAACCCCTTTACTCGCTATAACCTCCATTTGGCTACTCTGGTCATCATAACCCTCTGCACTGTGGTGATGTCCCAAAGTGGGGACATTACAAGAAGAAAATAGGCTTTTAGTAATATCCCTGCTACAGGTGGGTAAGAAATTAAAACAGGAGAAATCATTTGAGATACTTTTAAGAAGCTGGACACAAAAATGACTGAGTCAAGAAGATCTTAACCAGTCAGATGAAGAGACATCAGAAGAATTTATACCCATTGGGATTCCTCCTTCATCACCTGGGAAAAGGAATTGGAAAGCTAATCTGGTGTGCATTGATTTGAGTGGCTAAAACACTAGTAATGGGCATCATAAGGTGAATGAGGGAACTAAGACATTTGGCCTCACAGGTACAACATAAAAGATAAGATCTCTTAAAACTTCTTACTCCCGAGCCTTACGTTTGAAGTCAATAATTGAAAACCCAAGTACAAGCTGATTAAGATCAAGAGAATGTGATTGCAACCCTCAATGCTCAAAATAATGTTGTCACTGCATGTAACAATGGAGCTCTTTTTTTGTATCATCTTTCTATTACCCCTTAGTTTCACATCACAAGCACCATAATTTTTTGCCAGTTTGTTTCATAGCATCTGAGCCAATCTCATGCATGTTTTGAGACAATGTCAGAGCCCAAGCTTCCATGATCGGTTGTGCCATCACGATGACTGTATTATGCATCTTGATCAACCAAAAGTTGTGACCATGTATCTTATGTATTGTTACTAGACCATGCTTAGTGATCTTTGTAAAGTGTTTTTTTCATCTAGGTGGTTTCTCTAGATCCTTGTGGTTTGTAATGGCTGTTAAGAAAAGTGTACCTGGGACAAGTGTTTCTCACATCACCTAGGCGCCTAGTATGTGGGAAAGTGTCCAATGTGGTCCCTAGCACATTAACTTTATGAGATATAAAGTTAAAAGTGACTTTGAGTATATTTCATGAAAAGGGTGACTAAAGAGACTTTTAATCACCACCATTGATCTTGATGGCCCAAGATCTAATCTAAGCCATTGGATCATGTGACTTTTCATTTTTCCTCCAAGCTAAACCTAGGGAATGAGGCACCCAAGAGAGTCATTCATGTGCATTGAATGAGAGAGAGTTGAAGAGCAGAACAAAGAAAAGAAAGGTGATTTTGCAGCTAGGGCACGAATTCCAAGCTAAGGTAATTAATGAGGCTGTACAGTTTGGATTTCTAGGATTTCTAAGAGGCCATACAGCTGATTGTTGGCACAGAAATCGAGGAGGTCATACAACACAAATTTTGAGGAGTTTGGCATGCATTTCAAGGCTGCCATACAGCAGAATTTACACAGAAATCAAGGCTACAGTTTGACACGATTTCCTAGACATACATACAGCAAACAGGCACAAAAATCGAGGAGCTGGACCGTACAGTTCGTACAGGAAATCTGGGCACAGATTTTGAGGTGTTTGGCACAGAAATCAAGGAGGTTGCCTGGCTCAGTTATTGAGATAAGTTTGTACATTTATTGCTGAAGAAGATTGCTGTAACAGAATTTATTCTCTGAGCTCTGAAATAATAAAAAGCCCCTCTCTCTCTGGTTTTCCCCTTGCAGGTTTTTGCAGGGTCGATTTGACCAAAAAATCTGTGTTTATTTTCTGAGTTTGAGCATTTATTTCCAGTTCTATTTTCTGTTAAGAGGCTCTTGTGTTTCCTGTCACAAATTTCTGTTTATGCTAATATCATTTACAGCAGTTAAGAGGCTCTTGTGTTTCTTGTCACAATTTTCTGTTTATGCTAATATCATTTACAGCAGTGAAAGAAATGTGGGTTGGGCATTAAACAGTGATAAATCGTTGAGACTTAAAACCAAGTTGGGGTCTGAGAAAAATTTACATGGTATCAGAGATGCAAATGAACTGAGAAGGGAAATATATCAGCAAACAGAAGCAGAGATTTTGTTGAGGAAGAGAGGTACTTCACCAAGCAGAGTTTTTGGGCTTGTATTTCAGTTGTGAAGGTCAATGGCAACTGGTTTGAGGGTTGAGGACAGATTGGATGGGGCTGCTAATTTCATCTCATGGAAGGAGAGGATTGTGTTGCTTCTGCAGGAGTGTGAGTTATGGGACATTGTGAACAGCACACAAATGGATCCTGTGACGGTGCCTACAGATGCTACTCTTTTGACCGCTTACACCAAGAAGAATATCAAGGCTAAAAGAATCATCCTTGATGCCATGAAGGACCATATGATTCCACATGTGACAGGTAAAGCCAATGCCTATGAGATGTGGGAGTCCTTAACCAAACTATACCAAAGTTCCAATGAAAATCGGAAAATGGTATATAGGGAAAAACTGAAGGGTATAAAAATGACCAAGACTGAAAATGTTGCCACATATCTTACCAAGATAACTCAGGTTAGAGATGAACTCGGTGTTGTTGGGGAGGTGATTGCTGACAATGAACTTGTGAGGACTGCTTTGAATGGTGTGACCAAGCAATGGATTGTCTTTTTTGAGGGCATTGTTGGAAGAGAAAATCTGCCCAAGTGGAATCATCTTCGGGATGATTTCATACAAGAAGAAACTCGAAGAGTATATGTACAGGGGAGTTCATCCAATGATAATGATGAGGAGAATGTGGCTCTTGCTGCCAAGAGCAAGAAGAAGTCCAAGAAGGATTCCAAGGGTGGGAACAAGTCAAAAGGGTGAAGGGAAGAAGGACATGAGCAAAGTCAAGTGCTTTGCATGTCACAAGATGGGGCACTATGCTGGATAGTGTCCTAATAAGAAGAAGAAGCAGACTGCAGCTTTGGCAGATGTGGAGGAGTTTACCACCAGGTTCGAGAAGGAGTTTTCTTTATTGGTGTGTCTTTCCTCTAGAGAAGCATCTACCAGTGTTTGGTATATTGATAGCGGAGCCTCCCGCCATATGACAGGTGTTCATGAGCATTTTACAAATCTTACAGAGATTGAGGATCTTGAGGTGGTGCTTGGAGTTGGTAGTGGGACAGTATCCTTTCAGAGGGAGTCCCAAGTTCCAACCTCCCATGTTGGTGAGAGATGTCCTATATGTTCCAAGCTTGAAGAAGAACTCGATATCAGTTTCCACTATTGAGGATAGGGGATATGAGTTGGTGTTTTGCGATGGACAGGTGCTCTTGTATCCTAAGGGATCCAGTATCACTTCGGCCAAAGTGATTGGGATCCGACATGAGAAGTTGTACAAGCTCATGTTTCAACCAGCTAGAGCATTGATACACAGTACCAGCAGCAATGACCTTTGTGAGCTATGGCATAGGAGGATGGCCCATTTGCATCATGGGGCTCTGAAGATATTGAGAGAGATTGTTATCGAAGTACGAGACTTCAGTACAAAGCACCAGGACGTGTGCAAGTGATGTGCAATGGGGAAGTACGCCAAGACTGCTTTTCCAAGCAGTGACAACAGAGTAGCAAGAATTCTTGATTTGATACATTATGATGTATGTGGTCCTATGTCTTCTGTATCTTTGAGTGGATTTGAGTATTATGTCACTTTTATTGATAACTTCTCCAGGAAGTCTTGGATTTTCTTCATGAAGACCAAAGGACAAGTCTTCAAGCGGTTACAAGAGTTCAAAGCTCTTGTGGAGAACCAAAGAGTGAAGAAAATCAAGGTGTTGAGGTCAAACAGTGGGGGTGAGTATACCTCCAATGAATTAAATGAGTTATGTTCAAGAGAAGGCATCAAGAGAGAATTGAAATTTCCTTACAACCCACAGCAGAATGGGGTTGCTGAGAGGAAGAACACGGCCATAGTTGGGGCTACAAGAGCCATGGTACATGATCAGGGGATACCACTCTTTCATTGGGTTGAGTCATGCAACACTGCAGTTTATCTGCAAAACGGGAGTCCACACAGAGTATTAGGGAATAAGACTCCTAAGGAGGCTTTCTTTGGAGAAGAAACCTGAGGTTGGGCACATTAGGATCTTTGGATGCCTAACATATTCACATGTCCCTTCTAAGAAGAGGACAAAACTAGAACCCATGGCAAAAAAGGGTATTTTAATTGGGTATAGCAAGAACTCAAAGACTTTCCGCATATACATTCCCTCCTTGAGGAAGACGGTTGTGAGACGGGTTGTGAGATTTGAGGAGGATGGAACCTTTAGGAGGTCACGAGATGTTGAGCAGGGGGAGCAGCAGGGTCCTCAAAGTCAGTGAGTTCACCACAGAGTACGGTGTCACAAAGTTTAGGACCACCTATTTCAGGGGCGACTAGTTCACAAGTGACAGGGTCACAGATCACTGGTTCTCAGATTACTAGTTCACGGGGTACTATTTCCCAATCCATTGGTTCTCAGACGACCATGGGATCATCATCTTCAGGTACTCAGTCTTCCGGTGGTGGGATTGAGGAGGAGGAGTCCCCTCCACGTGATGCTACTTCAAAGAAGAGGAAGCCAAAATGGCTTCAAGACACTTTGAAGGAAGCTCAGGGATCTGTGGGGAATCCCAGGAAGGCTGTCAAGGAAAGTAAACCTCTACAGAGATTTTGTATCTTTTTAGCTATGGTGAGCAACATCATTGAGTCTGAGCCTTCTACTTTTGAGGAGGCAACAGATTAGCAGGTCTGGAAGGATGTCAGAGTACAATTCCATCATGAAGAATGGTGTGGGAGGTTGTTCCAAGACCTGAGGGGAAGTCAATGGTGACTTCGAGGTGGCTCTATAAAATCAAGCATGCTGCAGATGGTAGCATTGAGAAGTACAAGGCTCAATTTGTGGCTCGAGGGTTCTCACAGGTAGAGGGAGTTGATTATGATGAGACCTTCGCTCTGGTTGCTAGATACACTTCGATTGGGGCAGTGATCTCCATTGCAACAAAGATGGGTTGGAAGATTCATCAGATGGATGTGAAGACCGCATTTTTGAATGGTCTCATATAGGAGGAGGTGTACATTGAGCAGCCGCATGGCTTTGAGGTGCATGGGAGAGATTCTCATCTATGTGGATTGAAGAAGGCATTGTATGGACTGAAGCAAGCTCCTAGAGCTTGGTATTCAAGGATTGATACATACTTGTCGCAGATGGGTTTGGAGAAGAGTGAGGTTGATCCCAACCATTACTACATTGTAGTTGGTGATGATCCTCTTATTCTTGTGCTTTATGTGGATGATCTTTTCATTACAGAGGCAGAGAGACTCATAGATGGTTGCAAGCAAAGTCTTGCTTCATAGTTTGAGATGAAAGGCATTGGATTGATGCATTATTTCTTGGGATTGGAGGTTTGGCAGGAGCCAGGACACATCTTTCTGGGGCAGGGAAAGTAAGTTGTTGATGTTCTGAAAAGATTTCAGATGGAGGATTGTAGGCCCATGTCCACACCCATGATTACCAACTGGAAGAAGCTCAATGCTTATGAGACAAAGTTGGTTGATCCCACAATTTATCGTTAGTTGATAGGGTCTTTGATGTATTTGGTCAACACCAGACCAGATATTTGTTTTTCTATCAACACTCTCAGTCATTTTATGGTGGAGCCTAGGAGAGTGCATTGGGTGGCAGCAAAACATGTGCTCAAGTAGTTACAAGGTATAGTGGATTTTGGCTTGGACTATGTGAGAGGGGATGGAATTAGATTGACAGGCTATACAGACTCAGATTGGGCAAGATGTGTTGTTGACAGGAAGAGTACTTCGGGATGTTGTTTCGGATTGGGCTCAGCAATTGTATCTTGGTTCAGTCAGAAGCAAAAGTCAGTGGCATTGAGTTCTACTAACGTTGAGTACACGGCAGCTAGTCAGGCCAGTTGTGGGGCCATATGGCTTCGCAAGTTGTTGGTTGGGATATTTGGCGTGCAGTTGAGGCCCACGGTGATTTACTGTGACAATCAAAGTTGCATAAAACTCTCATAACAGGTCTAAACACATCGAGATTAGATATCACTTCATCCGAGACTATATTCAGAGAGGGACAGTTGAGCTTCAGTTGATTTCCACTGATGAGCAGGTAGCAGACATCCTCACTAAGGCTTTGGGAAGAGGCAAGTTTGTACCTGTTATCCCCCAGTTTAGCGATAACTAAGGAGATTATGTCTTGAGGCCCACAGGTCCTAGACATGGAGTACCGAAAGCCAGATCGACTTGAGCATGGCCCTGGAGGGCCCATCCTTTCATTCTTCAGCGCCTCCACTTTGTCAGCAGCATCAGCATCCGTCACCTCGACCTGGTCCTGTAGCAGAGATGGATCTTGTTCCATGAGGTAATGAGTCTGGGTATCATGGTATGTGTCACTCTGATCCTCAAAACCTTTGAATATGTGCATTCAATTCTTTTTTTTTCTAACGGGTGCTTGGATCTTATACCTCTCCACTTGACCATACCTGGGGGGAATGACAGGATTCCCTAGTAAGCTGGTACCCATAGGGTTTGAGTTGCCACTAGGGGGATTCATGAAAGGCCATCGTCCACTCCCACCATACTTACCACTTTTCATATCTTTCCCGCTCATCCATCCCATTTCACTAGTCTGGGCATTGGGTTGGCCAAATATTTAAGGGTTGTACCTTACCTTGTGGGAAGAAGGGGGTAAAGGTAGCTGGCAAAAGACAAGAGCCAAAGAATGAAACGCCCAAGGATCCCCGAGAAAGCAGTAAAAATCTTCTCGGCAAGAAACAAAGGGACCCATAAAAATAATAAAACAAGACCTAGTTAGAGGATAGGGGGTCTCATCACGAGCCAGCCTATTAGGTCCATGGGCATGTAGTGGTATGAGTCTATGACACTACCAACAGCTGGTCACCACGCCAGGGTAGTGGCTCTTGGTGGCATGGCCAAGAGAAAGGGGGTCTCATCACAAGCCAGCCTTCTCATTTCCGTGAAATGCTTGTGGGTAACATTGCCACCACTAGTCACCACGCCAGGGCAATGTCCCCTAACTAGCTTCTTGAAAGAAAAAATCAATAAAAATAAAGACAAAAAAGGCATGAATGGGCTTGGAAACATTTGCATCCATGGCAGGTGCAACTCACCCTCTACAGAGGCACCCACAGCTAAGCCATATATTTCCCTTCTATCACTGCACCCCTTGCCCAGACATCCCTTACCACCTCATCCACTCACATGGCTAGGTTGGCTTGTAGATTAGTATAATATCTTTGAGCACTTGTCCGGGTAAAAGGGGTTTTATGCACATGTTTAATAAATTTGATGATTAGATGTGATTGACATTGCTATGATCCCTGTGACTTATGAACCCATGGAGGGCGTATTTTTTGATGTTACAGGTCCACACCCGATGGCATGTACCCAAATGGACAGGTACACATGAGGAGATGATTAGTTCAGACCTCCATGGGGCTGAAATCCCACTAGATGGATGTTGAAACCCCAGCAGGGGGCAGAGACAGATCAGAGGATTGCACAGGAGAAAGAGAAGGACGTTCCACCAAAGGCAGCTTGGCAGACCCATACCCAGGGGGGTTGTGCACTTTCCACCAGGATGTAGGCCTTGGAAGGCCCATGACATCACCCAGGACACCCATGACGTCATCTAGTGCTTTGGGAGGTTTTGGGAGGCAATTGTGTGCCAAGTGGCACGTGTGGCGGGTTCCTGAGGCCCAAGAAGGCCTAACGTTTTGCTCCAGGAGGCCAACGTTTCCCTAAAAGGGCCTAACGTCATCCTAAAAGGGCATGACGTCATCATTTATGCTTGATTTAGGGTTTTAATTGTGACATTTAATGTAAAACAGTATTTTTGATGTAAATTGGCCATGTCGGCCTTTTTTGACCTAAAGTGTAATTAAAGGTCAATGGTGTTGTATAAATAGAGAATCTAACCTCTCATTTTATCACCATCTTTCACTCACACTTGTGTGAGGTCTAAAATTGGCGCCCTCATTAGGGTTTTTGGACTGAAATTTAGTGCGCACTTGTTGAAGGAGGGCTATTTTTGGTGATTTTGGCATTTTTCTTGGTGGAAAGTCTACAACTAGGTAATGTGCTAGATTATGCTTGGTGAATGTAAGTGAAATTTTGCAATTCTTCTTTTACTTGAATGGTTATAGTATCTTTACTTTGCATTTTGCTAAAGCTTGTGAAATTGCTAGCCTAAACCCTAGGGATCAAGCACATGTTATTGTCCTTGTTCTAATTTGCTATCCACCTACTAGATTGTGCCAAGGAGCCATTTTATTGAAGCCATTGCTAGGGCCTTGCCATTGCAACACTCTAGTGTTTGTTACTTCATCCTAGCCGATTTTACTTCATCATTGAGTTAAAGAAGGAGGAAAATCTACTAAGGCCTAGAGTTACCTACACCTTAGTAGTCGTTTTCCCCTAGGGTTTGGTGGTTGAAGCCTTGGCTTACCAACACTTCATCCATCGACTCCTCTGGTCTTTGGCTCTCCCATTATCATTTTGCTCCTTCAATTTTTTGCAGCCACTTATTGACTCCATTTTCCCTAAAAAAAGCACTAGTCTAAGACCTCTCTCTTTTGAGTGTTTTGATCAGAACCTTCAATACCTAAATCTTTGAACAAACTACTAACACCTTCTAACCCTAGATTAGATTGATCTGCTAACATTATTACTGTCGTAAATAAAGTAAGCTACAACAATATTTTGCAGCATTTAAATCTTCTCAAAGCAATTGAAAAGATTGACTAATGCATAGACTTATTTGCTCCTGATGAATGTTGGTGTTATGACATTGATGATTGATCATTCCTGCTAATTTTGAAGCTTTTCGAAGGCATTAATTGTGAAGTATTGTCTTGTAATTATTGTTGCTACACATCTTTGTTTACTTCATCAATATATTAGTCAATTGCTTTTATTGAGAAAGTCTCTGGTTATATGAAGTGCTAACCAACAAGTGCTCTTACAAATATAGTTTTATGTTGCTTTGTTTCGGGCAGGTACACTTCTGGTTTATTATCTCTTTATTGGTTGTTTAACCGGACTTTCTGATTGGTGGTGACTTGTGAGAGGGAACCTTTTTACCTAGCCTTTATCCTTTGCCTTCTCAAAACCCCAGGTCACCAGGGACGTCTTCCCTAGGCCTACCACCCTAAATAGAAAGAGACATCCTATTGAGGTGACCGTCATAGGATAGTCTCCTGTTACGCCAATTTGCCTTCATTTACCTTTCCCTTCTATCAAAGTACAAATTGCGCAATAATAGTACCCTTCAGAGATAAGCTGGGAGTAGGGAGGAACACTTTCCTCGATAAGAGGGAGTGTTAAAAAAAGTGTACCTAGGACAAGTGTTTCTCACATCACCTAGGCACCTAGTATGTGGGAAAGTGTCCAATGTGGTTCCTAGCACATTAACTTTATGAGGTATAAAATTAAATGTGACTTTGAGAGTATTTCATGAAAAGGTACTAAAGAGAGTTTTAATCACCACCATTGATCTTGATGGCCCAAGATCTAATCTAAGCCATTGGATCATGTGATTTTTCATTTTCCCTCCAAGAAGCTAAACCTAGGGAATGAGGCACCCAAGAGAGTCATTCATGTGCATTGAATGAGGAGAGAGAGTTGAGGAGCAGAGTAGATAAAAGAGAGGCAATTTTGCAGCTAGGGCACAAATTCCAAGGCAAGGTACTAGCATGCAAATCGAGGAAAATTTCAGTAATTAATGAGGCCGTACAGTACGGATTTTTGAGAGGTCGTACAGCTAATTGTTGGTACAGAAATCGAGGATGTCGTGCAAACGAATTATGAGGAGTTTGGCATGCATTTCAAGGCTACCATACAGCAGAATTTACACAAAAATCGAGGCTACAGTTTGGCACGATTTCCTAGACAGACCCTACAACAAAGAGGCACAAAAATCAAGGAGTTGGACCATACAGTTCATACATGAGATATGGGCACAAATTTCGAGGAGTTTGGCACAGAAATCGAGGAGGTTGTCTGGCTCTGTTTTCGAGATAAGTTTGCACATTTATTGTTGAAGAATATTGTTGTAGCATAATTTATTCTCTGAGCTCTGAAATAATAAAAAGCACCTCTCTCACTGGTTTTCCCCTTGGGGGCTTTTCCAGGGTCAATTTGACCAAAAATTCTCTATGTTTATTTTCTGAGTTTGAGCATTTATTTCCAGTTCTATTTGTTGTTAAGAGACTCTTGTGTTTCGTGTCACAATTTTTTGTTTATGCTAATATCATTTACAGCAGTAAAATAAATGTGGGTTAGGCATTAAACGGTGATAAATTGTCAAGACTTGAAACCGAGTTGGGGTCTAAGAAAAATTTAGAATGGTCCATCCTCTTAGTCCGCATTTCAAGAAAGTCCCTACCCTTATGGCTCGTACTAACCATCTCTTAGAGGTCATTTATGGTTGAGGTGGGTGCGCGAGGGTTTTGGAGTGGATCTATGGGGACCAATAACTTAGGGAACCCTTAGGCCTTTTCACTTTACCATTATGTAAAAGTTGTGTTAATGTATTGTAAAGGTTATCACACCTAGAAAGCACACTTCCTTTTAGACACAAGCATGGATCTATCTATGTATTTGTCACACTTTGGCCTAGGTGATTGTCTATCTAGCACTTTTGGGTCTTATGACATATATTTGGCACTTGTGATCATGTAAAACTACCCTCATGAGGGGCCTCTACATATTTTTATGCAGTTGAGAGTTTAGAGGGCCCCTCTCTCCAACACATTGAGCCATCTTGGACGATTTCTAATGCACATGGGCTTGTCACATCATGCCACATCATCTTTCATGGAGCACTCAATCTTATCTTCATATTTGGAGGCACATGTCACATTTATAGAGGAGACATCCACCTTGGAGATCACATTATTGGACCATTGGAGCCTTTCCCTGGCATGTATGGGTTGTTTTGACTCTCCTAGACTTATTGAAAGTGGTTCGCATGGACTTGGGAGATTTTTACATCTTCGAGGACTCACATATGACCACTTGATGTTATTTTGGATGAGCCATTCCCCCTTGGAGCTCCCACATGCCACACGTGTGACCTAGATCTCTCTCTCTCTCTCTCCCTCTCTCTCTCTCCTAGCCGTTTGCTCGTTTCTTGGATCGAACTATCTTTGTCAAGGTGGTTGAGGTGGTTACCTTGTCTTGAGGAGGAACATTGGCCCCCATTTGACCTCTTCTTCCTATTTTTGGGTCAAACGTCCTCTCTCTTTGGAGATTCTTCTAGACTTGTAGGGACGTCCTATTTTTGGGTCAGACGTCCCTACTACACTTGTCTTTATTAGGGTTTTGTTTTAGAAGTCCTTATCTTGAAAAACCTAATTGAAATTATTGAAATTTTTCCTTAGATCTAGTAATTTCAAGCTTTATCATTGATCTTTGGGTTATTTACATGATTTATGTAAATCTGGAAATTGTCTTACAATACACCAAAAAAATAGGTTTACATTAGTGTAAGTCTTGATTTATTCCATTATATTAGATCTTAGAATAGACTTGGTAATTTTTTTACAAGTTAGAAGTGATCTTTCAAGGTTTATCTCAAGTTCTAATTGTGAATTTAGTTTAAGTTGTTATTGCAATTGCTTATGTTTCACTTAAGGAATATTCTTCATTAATTCAAGTAAATCCAAAGTAACATTTCAAAAGCATAAATTGGATTTACCTTTGATTCAAGTCTAAGTTTTATAAGATAGATAATCTTTCACACTATATTTGTTTAAATTATATTGGGAAGTTTCTTTCATTGATTCATCTTTCACTTCCTAATTATAACCTAGCCTTAAGTGTTCATTTTAAGAATATATCTTATTTTTCACTTCCTAATTATAATCTACCCTTAAGTGTTCATTTTAAGAATATATCTTATTCTTGGGTCGATTTCATTCTGATTGTAAATCTAAAATTTATATTTTACTTCAATAAATCAGATTTAGCAATTGGACAAGTCAAGTCCTTGTACTTGTCTTCATTTAAACACAAACTTGGAATTATTCTTAAGGCTTCACATTTTAACATCAAGTTGTATTTCACTTCAAGTTTTGGCATCTCTCGTGGTTCGTCTTTCACTTGAAGTCATCTCTAAAGCATAATTTGAAAACATTCATAGTGTCTTATTTCTTTACCAAATTATTGCTTAACCTAAGTGTATACATTAGAGCATTTATCATTTACTTGGGATGTTAACTTCTCTTTCTTACAAATCTGGAATTTCTCTTTCCTATCGTTAGAATAGATTTGTAATTCATCTCTTTAAGCTTAACATCACATCACTTGAGAGGTTGAGCAAGTGGTTTTCACCACTAAGGCTCAAATCTGCAAATTTGCTTTTAACAAATATCATAAACCAGATTTAGAGTTTAATCCACTAATTCCTTAATCACTTTAGGATCTAAGTGGATTGTTATGGTATGGGTTTGTTCTAATAAGGATTAATTAACTTGAAGCACAATATCAATAAGTAATTGGATCCTTTATGTTTCATGTTATATCTTTTGTGTTTCATGTTATATCTTTTGTGGGATTCATTTATTTTGTTAAGGTAAATCTTTGTATCTCTTAGCTTAGTCATATTGAAGATTTACTTGAAGCACCATATCACTAAGTAATTGGATCCTTTATGTTTCATGTGTTATATCTTTTGTGGGATTCATTTATTTTGTTAAGGTAAATCTTTGCATCTCTTAGCTTAGTCATATTGAAGATTTACTTAGCCTCTTGTTACTATCAATTGCATATCTAAGGCCCAAGCTTGTTAAGGTAAATCTTTGCATCTCTTAGTTTAGTCATATTGAAGATTTACTTAGGCTCTTGTTACTATCAATTGCATATCTAAGGCCCAAGGGTTACCCCCTTGGCCTCTTGAGAGCCAAAAGTGTAGAATAAGTTGTATTGAGGTGACAATGATACAACTCCTATCTGTTACCCCAGGTTTGCATCCGTGGATTGAGCTTTTTCACTTAGATGTTAGATATTAGTTTAGGAGGTAACACTTTCAAAAGTAGATATTGCAAAGTCTCTCCATGAAAAGATAAGTAAACAAGAAATGATCTTTCTTTCTTTAGGTTGGATTCCTACCTATAGAGATATTCAATACTGGGTAAAATCAAGGAAACACAAGTTATGGAATGTGGATTCTAAAATCAAGGAAACACAAGTTATGGAATGTAGATTCTATCCGTTTATTAGGTAAAGTTTACCTGCAATTTAACATGACTTTTGAAGCAGCTGCTAAAGTAAGAGTTATGAATGAGGCATGGACTATCGAAGGGACTCAAGCCTATCCCAAGTCCTAAATATTTGATTCAACCCCCAAGAAATATGTAAACACGATTATCCATTATGGATTGAGTTTCCATTTGTAGACGCATTGGTCAGGGAAGCCTTGTGTACTATTGTAAAGTTGTTTATGAAGATCTTGTTCAATGAAATGGAATAAGGCCATGTTCTTCAATCGCAGCCTTGCTGAGTCTCTTGTGAAATAACTATACGGGGCTAAACTCACCCAGAAATCACCATGGTTTCGAAATTTCCCATGACTCAGCAAAACTTGCCAAATCTCGGCAAAACTCAAAATTTCCTGTATTTTGAGTGTTTTCCTATTTGCCAAGTTTCAGAGTCTTGAACAATTTTTTTCCGAGTCCTGAGCCGAGCTGGCCAAGGTTTTGCCACCTTGAGTCTAATGATATCAGCATTTATGTAGATATGTGAAAAAAATGTCAGAATAAAGGTAACCAAGCAAATGTACTCTTCAATGCACTAATACATTATACAAGTACGACTTCAGCTTGGGAGAATACAGGCATTCTATTTTACGATGGGATTCTGCTGAAAATACAATGTAAAAATATTCATATCTTTCTCCCGACTGACTTAGCAAACTGGAAATTAAGTCTTCAGTAATCCAGTTGAGATCTTGAAGGAGTGTCCATTTTTTTGTCATCAGTTAATGTCTTTTATTCGCATTCATTACACAATTTCTTAGCTAAAGCAATTAAATTCTGAAGTAAAACTCAAATCTTTCAGAATTGTCTGAAACAGGGTCTCTAGCGCTATTCTGTGATAATAATTGGAAATACAAAAATCATAGCCATATAATAATAATCTATTTTTAAGGTCACGACCATGCTAGACACCAAATTGGTGTATGAGATCCCCTTGTTTGTGGAACAAGGGGACCCCTTGTTTACAATACAATAAAAAAAAGTTAATAATTCCAACGCGGTAAACAATTGAGTATAGAAGAACATGCATCCCATCACAGCTACCAAAACTTCAAAGAAAAATATTTCATTAGTTTTCAATATCCTAATAATTAATAACTATTTTAATATGATCGTACATCTAAGACCTTCAATCCAAATAAATTAAAACGATGTATAATAAACAGTTGTAACTTAAGTAGTAAACTGCAGTACCTTTTTAAAAGCCCATATGCATGGCTGCCAACAACAACCATATCTGCCGAAATCCGATCTGCCTCTTCAACAATCCAGCTTCTTGGATCACCTTCTACCACCATTCCTTCACAAGATATCTTAAAAAATGGAAAAAGAAAAAGACAATCAGTTCTTTTATTTTTGGGTATAAATTGCTTCCTTTAACTATTAATAAGACAAGAATGCACATATCAGGCATTTTTTACTTACAGGAAGCCACCAAAAACAAAAAAGTACTTTCAGCTACAGAACTATAAATTGTGATCTCTGCCCAAGATCATAAAGTCTATCAAAATTGAAACTTGGGTATACATCAAGGCCATAAAGCCATACAATCATAACACGGTCCACTTGGGAGACAACCATAGAAACCATAAAGATTTCCAATACGCACACAAAGCAAAAAGCACGCATAACAATTTTCATAAATTAAGTCGCTCTCAAGATGAGGTCCACATCAGAAGGGGGATCATCCTTGTCCTTGGGGGTGGAACTTCAACCATCATTGGCTAAATCAGGATCAAGGAATGTGGGTCCCCAGCCATCATTGGCTAAATCAGGATCAGGGAATGTGGGTCCCCAGCCATCATTAGATTGGTTTGCATCCTCGGATGGTTTCTCATTCTCAAAAACGGCTAGGGATGGATAAGTTTCTTAGAAGATAAGAGATATGTGGTCACTTTCTAGGATGGAAAAGTATTCATACATCCAAAGGGCCCCAACGCTAGCATGGGAAAAGTGTTAGGAGTGAGGAGGAACAAACTGTACAAGATGCAGTTTGAACTAGCCTGTGCATTGGTTAGTAGCAGCAGCAATGGCCGAGATTTGGAGGAGCTTTGGCATAGGAGGATGGTGTTAGAATGTGCTCGTTTTACCATAGACAATATCACTATTGTCACCCAACCATAGGCCGAAGCCACCCTTCGAGCACCTTGACCTTGATAGAGAGAAGAATCCTGGTAGCAATCCAATAGCCAAGCAAGGCTAATGCACCAAGCAAGAAGTAACCAAAGCTGATCAGAGAGTCCAACTCAAAAGGATAGAAGCAATAGGCTTCAGAATTGGCAGCAGCACCTTCTCCAGAACTTGCGCACAAGACTGCCAGACTGCAGTGCCCACAAGTGCCTCTCTGCAATTTTGAGAAGTGTGTGTCAAATGAAGACTACCTGGGCCGACTTCTCATTCTGGGTACTAATTAATTCATATTAATTATCTCTCTCAGCCGACATCTCTTCTAGGGTTACGTTCACTTCTTTTCTTTCTTCCAGAATATTCTAATCTTGTAAAAGGTCACAATGGAGGTTGATACCTCCCGAAGCTACCATAATATCAAAACTCCCTCCTAGCTAGGGAGGTATAACCGATAATGGTCTTGAGCACAAACAGACCATTCAACTGGTAGCATCACGAGCACCGTCATTATTATTCAACTGGATAATCTCCATGACAACTGGTACTGTTATCCACCAGGTTGCACAAGCTGGATTTCCTAAAGAGCTGCCAAAGAATGAGCAAGCAGTGCTCATACATGCAGAGTTCAGTAATTCAGCAGGCCCTGAAAAGGCCCCTTTTCCCGCGTTTCCACTACTGTAATAAATGTTCTAAGTATGAGAGAATGTAAAAAGCTATTGGCCACCCTTGATCTGGGAGTGGGCACATACTCTGGAGTGTTTTTTTTACTTGTTAATTATTTTTTCTCCTTACCTTAGTGAGAAGATTAAATAATTCCTAAGTTCTTTCACTCGAAAAAGACTTACTCCAAAGCCGAAGTATGTGTTGACAAGCAGGTCTCGGCATGGAAAATCCAATGTCTAGTGTCATAATGTATATAAGCTCATACTAGAACATAGTGTCCGGGTTATTTGGAAATAACGGCTAAGTCTGATAGGTTTTTTTTTAAGTTTTAGCGAATTAATTAAATTCCCGCAAAATTGGAATTTATTAATTCCGAGTCAATAAGTGTAAAAATATGGCATCAGATGTTGTCAGATGCCATTTTTACAGTTTTTTTTGGGTCCAGAGCATGATGTAAACCCCTATTTCCCATCTTTCGAGGCTAAAAAGCGATTATTATCGCTAAAAAGATCAATTTTACTCGAAAACCTGGAAAAGGGGTAATTAATTGAGTTTCCTAAATTTTAGGAAAATTGGGAACATTGATTTAAAAGATGTTTTCGTATCCTTAGTTGACTAAACATTAAAGTGAGTCAACTAAGATGAGGGGGTCGACTTAGATTAGGTGACATGGATTTTGGGAGGAGTTCCCAATGTAGGTGGTTCCTCACGCATGTGGCCCACGCCTCCGTTCACTCCCAAAACTCCCCATTCACTCACGCCTCACTCCAATTACACTCTCCCTTCACTCGTGTGTAACTTCCCACTCCCATACATCACTCCCCCTTCACCTCTACATAACCCTCTACATTCCACTCACTCATACGTAACTCCCATACGTAGCTTCCCTCTTCCCCACATCATGCTCACTCAACTCTGCCTACGTCCTTCCCTTCACTCACCCTTCCCCTTAATTCACTCGTACCTCACTTCCCTCCTCACTATACTCTCATGCCCTTACCTCCACTCTCCTATACGTAAGCTTCCCTTCCTCTTACGTAGCTTCCCCACGTACTATCGTTCTCCCTAAGTTCTCTCACCTAAACTCACGCCTCCACTCACGAATCCCCCCATCACTTATTATGTAACACCTCCTCTCCACTCTATGTACACTCCCCCTTCCCATGCGTAAGCTTCCACTCACTCATACGTAACTCCCATGCCTCACTTCCATTCTCCCTAAATTAACGCCACTCCTCCTCTCATGCATCTACCCTAGCGCATGCATTGCCTAGGGATCTCCACCTCCATGCCTATTTAAGAGAGGTCGACCCTCTTCAGGAATTGAATTGAGTCTTGGGTAAAGAAACTCTTTAATACTTTGAAGCATTTGAATAAAGAAGACTTTGGAGCACTATTGTTGTGGATGTTATGTGTGGATGCTTGGATCTAGTATACTCTGTATGAGGTAACCTGTATCTTGTTATTCAATCTTGTGTATCTATTTTAAAGGCTTAGAAGGTATGCTATCATACAGTAGGATAAGATAAATCTAGTTTGATTCATCTTATTTCTTCTTTAAATCATAGACTTTTATATTGCATGCTTCGTTTTCGGCTAAACTAACATGCATATTTGAGTTTTGTTTTGTAGGGAAGACCTTTTAACAAATGTTTGCAGGATTGAAGTACATTGTTGCAGGTTTTCAAGCTTGGAGGATTGATAGGTTGTTGCTTCAACCGTCATTGTCCAAGATCTTCAAAGGATTGAGCTCCCTCTACTCTTCATCAAAGGACCCCATCGCCCATAAACTTTCAATGCTTGAAAAAATAAAAATAAAATGATTTTTCTTCTCCCTCTCATTTCTCTTTAAAATCATTTGGTTACTTTCATTGCATGCTTAAGAATTTAGTTCTAAATCAAAAGTTTGAATTAGTTTCTTTTGCATGTAAAGTTTCTAGATCTTGTGAAAAAAAATTTCAATTTAAAGAAATAGATCTAGGACATTTTCTAGTTGTTTTTCTCCTAGATTTGAAGCTAGTTAAATGCTTTGTTTTGAGTTCAAAATCAAGCTAAATAACTGCCTTATGCTTGTTGTTTTATGACAGCAAACAGAAACAGTTAGAAGAGCCTAAGTTTAGTCCATGCAAAGTGCCAAAAAGTCCAAAAAATCCACTTTTTGCCTTAGAAAAATTTATGAAAATCTTGATAAAAAATTATTTGTTTAAAAGTTCTTTTATTGTCATTTCTCATCTTATCTGTTTGTTGTTTTGTTGCAGCAAAAAAAACAGATCCAAGAGGAGTTCATGCTCATTTTGGGTGGATTTCAAGGTTTCCAGGGACCCTGGGGGGTTTTAACTTCATTTTTTTTTAGGTTGTCTTTTCCCCTCAGGGAGTTGGGTGTCGTGGTTAGTTTTCTTTGCATAGAGTTGTGCATGCTCTGATCTAACAATCAACTACACAAATAAATCAATATCAAACACACTACAAACACTCTAACCTGTTGCATGTTAAATCAATGCTTAGATCTTCATGCAATCCGACTTAATAAAATCCTAGATCTACACTGCATACGACTCCATTTAAGGCCCTGGTTAAAACATACTATCTATCTATCTTTGTCTTATGCGAACAATTTTATTCATTGAGTAATCTATCTTTCATATGAGCGAGTACCTTTTGAGTATGATGATGATAAATGCTAATTGATCAAGTTTTATTTCAAATAAATAAACTCTAGAATAAGTGTCTTTTCTTTCTTAGATTTTTAAAAGCCTTAGATTCGTTATATAGGGACTACCCCCCTTGGAAAGCCATGGAGTTGGCCTGGATGGAGGAGTTGATGATCAGGTGATGACACCTTGACTCGAGACTTGCTCCAAAGGACACACCAAGTGGATTGAAGAGGTTTCTTCACACGATAAACCCAGTGTGTATTAGGACGGGTACAATGTCAGCGATAGAACTGGCGTGTTTGTCCATGGTAATTACACAACTTCTCAAACCCGTGACCTGCTGGTCACAACGAATTAGGTTTTATATCCTGCATTAACATATCTCTATTGTGCAGGTTATGCAGGTCTCATAACAATCATCGATATCAACACGCAGGAAAATATTGTTATGATATAAGCCGAATCATCACGGAGCCGTGCTTTCACTCATCTGTGAGATCACGAAGAACATCTCTTTCACTCACATCTGTGAGATCTGAAAGAGCATCTGCCCTCAGAGTAGAACATCAATGATGGGCTATCTGGACTATTCTTTTCAAGCAAGGAAGAATAACTGTCTTGATTTCTGAGCCCGGACCATTCCCCACCCTGGGCCATTCTTCTGGCACTAAACAAAGTGCAACCTGGAGAGAATGATTCTACCCTAGGGAATGCCTGTCCCTGATTGCTAAACCTGGACCATTCCCCACCCTCGGCCATTCCTCCGGCACTAAACAAAGTGCAACCTGGAGAGAATGAATCTGCCCTAAGGAATGACTGTCCGGACTATTTCCTAAGGAAATGATTGTCCTGCACCAACCTCCAAAACGAACCATTCTTCGAAACTGCTCACAGCTTTGAGCTTTGAAAGAATGACTTTCCGGCAAGGTGGGCCAGTCTTCTTGAGTAACCCTCAAGAAGAGAGACTGCCCTAGACCATTCTTCATGTTAACCACAATGGGAAATCATTGTCTATGGTACATCAGCAATCCATCGAACCATTTTCATTACGAAAATGACCGTTCGATCTGGACCATATTCCGAACTGGAAAATGCTTGTCCGTCAGAAATCTCAAACCACTTTCCGAACTGGAAAGGAACAGCCCACGCTGGACCATTTTTCAAACTTGAAAATGACTGTCCTCAATTCAATAATATGTCAGTGCTCCCTCCCAACCTAGAGAGTCATTTCTTCCCTTTCAATTAAGGGAGTTATTTCCACGATCCCCAATTTGTTTCGGAAATATGCAAACTTTATTCTGGACAGAGGCTTTGTTAGGATATCTGTTGTCTGCTCATCTGTGGGGATATACTGGAGCTTTACTTCTCCTTCTTGGACTTTATCTCGAATAAAGTAGTATTTGATCTCAATATGTTTCGACCGTTCATGAAACACTGGGTGTTCCGATAGCCTTATACAACTCTGATTGTCACAGTGTATTATGGTCGAATTTGGACCCTGATCAAATAAATCGGAGATTAATTTTCCCAGCCATATTGCTTCTGTGCATGCCTCACATGCTGCGATATATTCTGCTTCTGTGCATGCCTCACATGCTGCGATATATTCTGCTTCTGTTGTGCTAAGTGTGACAAACTTTTGTTTCCTGCTGCCCCAAGATATCATAGTGGAGCCCAAGCTTAAACACATCCCTGAAGTACTCTTTCTGTCTTCTACACTTCCTGCCCAATCTGAATCTGTGAATCCATGAAGCTATATATCACTGGATGCGGTATATCTTAAACCATAGTTTAGTGTTCCACGAATATATCTTAGAACATGCTTTGCAGCTGTCCAATGCTCATGTCTAGGTTCCACCTCGAACTGACTTAGTGTGTTCATGGAAAAGCAAATGTTTGGTCGAGTATTTACCAAATAAATCAATGACCCAATCAATTGTCGATATAGTGATGGATCTACTGGATCAGAATCTGAATCTCTTACTTTTCTTATATCTGTAGTCATAGGAGTGTCCATGGATTTGCAATCCATCATTCCAAACTTCTGAAGAATCTTTATTGCATACTTTCCTTGTCCAAGGAATACTTCACCACGCTTCTGCCATACTTCTAGTCCCAAGTAATAATGCATGAGACCAAGATCTTTCATATCAAACTCAGAAGCTAGTTCCTTTTTGCACTGGATGATGAGAGACTCTTCACCTGTTAGGAATAAATCGTCAACATATAGTAGTAGAATCACAGGCGCATTGTTCACGACTTTGTAGTAAGGATTTGGATCTGCATGACTTTTGGAGAAACAGAGTCTCGTTAGATAGTTGTTGATTCTGGCATACCAAGCTCTTGGAGCTTGCTTGAGTCCATATAAAGCTTTCTTTAGTCTGCAAACATGAATGTCTCTAGAATGTACTTCAAACCCTTGAGGTTGTTCAATATATACTTCTTCTTCGATTGCTCCATTGAAGAAAGTTGTTTTTACATCCATCTGATGTAAACTCCATCCCATGGAAGTGGCAAGAGATATGATAGCTCGAATGGAAGTGTATCTGGCAACCGAAGCAAATTTTCCGTCATAGTCTTCTCCCTCCTTTTGGGAGAACCCTCTAGCTACGAACCTTTCTTTATATTTATCCACGCTTCCGTCTGCTGCATGTTTGATCTTATATACCCATTTTGAGGTTACTGTTGATTTCTCTTTAGGTCTAGGCACAATTTCCCATACATCATTTTTCATGATGGATTGGTGTTCTAGTGTCATAGCTTCTTCCATTGTTTCTTATGAACTGCCTCTTCAAATGTGGTAGGTTCTTCATCTATAAGATTTTTCATACATGCTGCATAGCTGGAGAATCTTTTGGGCTTCTTACTTTTTCTGAAGGTCCCATTTGGGGCCTTGAGTCTTTCTGCTTCTTGTAAGGTAGCTTCAAGCCAAGTTGGTCGTTTCTTGGTCTTCGGTACAGTGTCTGAATCAATGGTCTCACATGGTTGCATCGGATGATCAAGTTGTTCCTTTTCGTCATTCTGGTTTTCTGGAAGACATGTGCTTTCTTCAATAGGCTCTTCATACTCTTCTTCTTCTATAGTTTCTTCTATGGATTTCTTGAAAGCCATCTTTTCATTGAAGGTCACGTCTCTGCTGACTTCAATCTTATGTTGTTCCGGGATATAGATCCTATAAGCCTTGGATGATTCACTATATCCCACGAATATGCCCTTCTTTCCTGAGGGTTCTAATTTATTCATTTTGTCCTTGGGAATGTGAGAGTAAACCAGACATCCAAAGATTCTTAGGTTTTCCACATTAGGTTTCTTACCTGAGAAGGCTTCTTCTAGAGTCATATCCTTCAATATGCGGTGAGGACTTTTGTTCTGGAGATATATTGTTGTCATGGTTGCTTCTCCCCATAAGAACATGGATAAACCTTGATCGTTTAGTAGTGCCTACACAGTTTCTTCAATAGATCTGTTCTTCCTTTCTGCTACACCATTTTGTTGAGGATTATGAGGAATAGTTAGCTCCCTCCTAATCCCTGTTGATTTACAGAAGCAACGAATTCCTTTGATGTGTATTCTCCTCCATTATCTGTTCTTAAGGTCTTGATTTTCTTGTTCGTGAGGYTTTCTATCTCTGTTTTGAATTCTTGAAACTTGTTGAATAYTTCGTCCTTTGTCTTCAAAAGATATAACCAAGTCTTTCTTGAATAATCATCTATGAAGATTACGTAGTAAAGGGAACCTCCTAGAGATTTGACTGGCATCCGACCGCAAACATCTGAGTGTATTAGATCTAGAATCTCCTTAGATCTATTGTTGCTGCTTGGGAATGGTTTCTTGATATTCTTTCCAAGAGCACATCCTTTGCAAATTCCTTCATGTGTAGACTGCAATTCTGGTATTCCTTCAACCATTTTTTTGAGAAGAGGTAATGCTTGATAGTTAATATGAGCATACCTTTTGTGCCAAAGTTCATTGGGATTGACTTCATCATGTACAAGAGGAGCTTCATTTTGTTCTAGTAGTCTATATAGATTTCCTTCACGGGTTCCAATAACCCTAGCATTCTCTATGCTGGAGTCTTTATGCCAAGATAACACTTTTCCATCTACGAAAGCTATTATGTTTCCTTTGTCTTCTATGCAGGATATGGATACAAGATTCTTTTCTAAACCAGGTACATATAAGACATTGCTCAAATGAACATTGTTACCTGTTTTCAACTTGACGGAGGCTTGTCCAAATCCTTCGACTGGGTAAGTGCTTTTGTCTCCAAGCTCTACCTTGTACGATGTCTTCTTCTCATTTAGATTTGAGAGTCTGGCTTGATCTCCCATCATATGCCTAGAAGCTCCACTATCAATTATCCACATGTCATCTTCAATCGTTCCTGTGAGTGTTGAGTAGTGTAGATGACTAGTCTTTTCACTCATGACTTCGGTTGACTGGTGACTGGTCATGCCTTGATCCAAAACTTCAACTTTGATGTTTCTGCCTTCTGAGAGTGCCAAGAGATGCATTGGACTAAGGCGCACTTGAATACCTTCTTCTTGAACGAGATGTTCCATCACAAGGCGCTGGATCGGGGTTTTAGGGTTTCTGCAACTGCTCCTGCTAGTAACCCTAGCGGCAGTGTCTTGGAAGTTGCTCCTGCTAGTAACCCTAGCGGCAGTTCTTCAGCGAGTTTAGTATCCTAATGGTTATGCTTCCTTCCAGCGGTTAGACTAAATGAAGGAGGTGTGGGCCCATAACCTGTTAGAATGTGCTCGTTTTACCATAGACAATATCACTATTGTCACCCAACCATAGGCCGAAGCCACCCTTCGAGCACCTTGACCTTGACAGAGAGAAGAATCCTGGTAGCAATCCAATAGCCAAGCAGGGATAATGCACCAAGCAAGAAGTAACCAAAGTTGATCAGAGAGTCTAACCCAAAAGGATAGAAGCAATAAGCTTCAGAACTGGCGGCAACACCTTCTCCAGAACTTGTGCACAAGATTGCCAGACTGCAGTGCGCACAAGTGCCTCTCTTCAATTCTGAGAAGTGTGTGTCAAATGAAGACTGGTGCCCTGTATTTATACTAATCCTGGCAGACTGCCTGGGTCGACTTCTCATTCTGGGTACGAATTAATTCATATTAATTATCTCTCTCAACCGACATCTCTTCTAGGGTTACGTTCACTTCTTTTCTTTCTTCCGGAATATTCTAATCTTGTCAAAGGTCACAATGGAGGTTGATACCTCCCGAAGCTACCATAATATCAACAAATGGCTCATTTACATCATGGAGCACTCAAGGTGCTCAAGGAGGTCGTGACTGGGCTTCCAGAGTTTAGTTCTGATTGGCGTGGTGTGTGCAAGGGGTGTGCTATGGGCAAGTACACCAAGACAATTTTTCCTAGCAGTGACAATAGGTCCAAAGGGATTTTGGACTTGATCCATTTGGATGTCTGTGGGCCCATGTCAGCAGTGTCTATTGGAGGGTTCAGCTACTATGTCTCCTTTATTGATGATTATTCCAGGAAGACCCAATGTTTCCTTAATTTCACTGCTAGGACCCACAATTTTGGTTTTAATGCCTATTTAAAGGTTAATTATGAATTAATGAGACTTCTAGAAGCCTCTAATAACAGATATTTTGTTTTTAGAGAGGATTTCACTCTCATTTTTCCTCGCATGGTTTGAACAAGGGTGATTTAAGAGCAGCTCGAGCAAGGGTGTTTATAGCAAAAGGGGATTCAGTCTATTAAGCTGCTACAACAAGCATTTAGAGTTTCATTAGCATTTAGGGTTTAGGGAAGTGGAACTGGAAATACTTCTTCCACTCCACATTCCATTGTTGAACATGCATCTTGTTCTATTTTTCATGATGAATATGAAGATGAGGATGATGACTATTAGGCTTTACCAGCTTAGCTCATGTTTTATTTCTATGTTCATTATTCATAGTTCCACACATGTAGCATTGTAGTCTCATATATATAAGATGATTTTGGATATATAGCATCATTTATAAAAATAAAAATTGATATTACTGCTTGCAATATGTAATCATATGTGAGATACAATATAGAGGTGGGTTTAGGTGTAAATTGTGATGTTTCACTTATCGTTTATGTTTCTCATTTAAATGTTCTTCCTCATTTGTTCATGAATTTGAATCATAATGTTAAATGCTTTCTTTCAAAGTTTCAATATAATTTTCTATTTGCAAAATAGCACATTAGAAACACGATATATATATATATATATATATATATATATCGTGTTTCCCTGTTTCCAAATTTTTGAGGGGTCATTTAAATGTTCTTGCTCATTTATTCATGAATCTGAATCATAACGTAAATGCTTTCTTTCAAAGTTTCAATATAATTTTCTATTTGCAAAATAGCACATTAGTTATGATTGTTATAAACCAACGAGTTTCTGTCTTGCATACATGTACTTGATTTGAGGAGGACATCCACCATTTGAGGCCACATTGCACATTCTTCCATGCCTTATTGAGGGGATGTTTCACTTGGAGGTCTCACACATGCTATCATTGAGGTTTGGCTTGATTCAAACCCTATTTTGAGGAGACATCCACCTTGAGGAGATAGCTTGCACTCATATCTATGCTCATGGAAGAGGACATCCACCTTGGAAGAATCTTCATTTCACATTATTCTCTGCCATTGATGAGGATATCCACCTTTGGAGCTTCTATTACACACTTATTCATTGCTTATTGATGGGACATTTCACCTTAGAGAGCCACATGTGTCACTTCATGAGGGTTTTACTTGATCTTTGCATGGTTTGAGGAGGACGTCTCACCTTGGAGAGCTACACTTCCATATTTGAGAAGATGTAGGAGGTCTCAAACCCTAGATCTAGGGTTTTATCGCACATTTTGAGGGAGCGCTACACTTGGAGGCCTTTGGAGGCTAGACGTTGGAGGTTTGACATGTCTCATTCCTTCTTGGATGGAGATGTCATTGATGAGGACATCTACCTTTGGAGATTCTATTACCCTAGTAGAAAAAATCGTCGATTAATCGACAAAAATCGCAATTTTATCACTGCTCTGATTTTTTGAGGTTTGAAAAAATCGCGATTTTTTGAAAAAATCGCCAAGTTTTCCCAGGCCGAGGGATAAAAAGCCCGATTCGGTTTTTTTTGGCTCATTGTGTTTAAAATCGTCGATTAATCGACAAAAATCGCAATTTTATCACTGCTCTGATTTTTTGAGGTTTGAAAAAATCGCGATTTTTTGAAAAAATCGCCAAGTTTTCCCAGGCCGAGGGATAAAAAGCCCGATTCGGTTTTTTTTGGCTCATTGTGTTTAAAATCGTCGATTAMTCGACAAAAATCGCAATTTTATCACTGCTCTGATTTTTTGAGGTTTGAAAAAATCGCGATTTTTTGAAAAAATCGCCAAGTTTTCCCAGGCCGAGGGATAAAAAGCCCGATTCGGTTTTTTTTGGCTCATTGTGTTTTTCATTTTGTCTGGAGCAGCAAGGGAAGAGGTTTGTGAAGGCCATCAAGCATATTTGAGGGTGTGCAAAGGAGGATGAGAATGAGGAGGAGGAGGAGATTCATCCATACACCATGGAGGATGATGAGCTAGTTGAAAGTGGAACACCACTTTCTACACATATTGGGGTAGCTAGTCCTCCATCCAGCATTGATGCCCGACCAGGACCTTCTGCCTCTAATTCAAGGCCTGGCAAACAACCCCTAATTGTTTCCCATAAAAGGGGGAGAGGGCATTGATAATTTGATATCATATCGTTGGTTGCTAGTTCTGGGACATATACATTTATATATGTGATCATTGATGTCATTTTGTATTGGTTTCAAACTTTCAGTAATGACTTTGATGTATCAGTTTTTATTTGGCATCCACTATATCATTTATATCAGTTCTTTCTCCATATTTATGTGCATATGTGTTTATATGATGTTGTTGTTGCTTTATATATTGAAAAATGTTTAAATTTTGAAAAAAAGTGAGTAAATTATGTATTTTTTAATGTTTGTCGAGGTTTTCTGATTTTTTTGCCAATTTTTTCCGAGGCGATGTTTTCAGTACTCTTACCGATTTTTTGCCGATGTCGAGTTTTTCTTCTAGGCACACTTATTCATTGCTTATTGATGGGACATCTCACCTTAGAGAGCCACACATACCACTTCATGAGAGTTTTACTTGGTCTTTGCATGGTTAGAGGAGGACATCTCACCTTGGAGAACTACACTTCCATATTTGAGGAGATGTAGGATGTTTCAAACCCTAGATCTAAGGTTTAATTGCACATTTTGAGGGAGCACTACACTTGGAGACCTTCGGAGGCTAGATGTTGGAGCTTTGACATGTCTCGTTCCTTCTTCGATGGAGACATCCCACCTGCATGGAGTTATTTTGTTGGATACTTGTACATGTGGCTTCACCACTACTTATTTTATGTATTGTTGGTTAGTTGTTGGAGGATATTGTTTTCTTTACTCCTCCCTAGGCTAGATCTAGGATTTTGGTAGTGGATATTATTATTCTATTATAGATGAAGATGGAGCTAAAACCTATATAAGGGTTTGCTCTCTTCATTATTTCTCATGGTTGGATTTTTGGAGTTTTCCCTCCTTGGAGTTTAATGCATATATCTTTCTTGGAGCATCTATGAAGTGTAAGGGTTTTCTCCTATCAATGTGTGGCTTACTATTCTAATGCTTCTAATTGTTGCTTATGGGTATAGATGTCAGAACTTGCTTTGTAGGGCCAAGAGAGAAAAGTATATCTACTTGATTGGGAGGGTTTTATGAGTGGAGTTCTCCCTCTTGAATCCTTTGTTGTTTTATACATGATGGTATTCTCTTACATCTAACATCTTCTTGAGTGGGCACTAGACTAATAATCATTATGTAGGGCATACCCTAATGGCATAGTTTTGACATGCCGCTTTCAAGGCCCTCCTAGTATTTCTTTACCTTCATTTTCAGTAATGTTAAGTTCTTCTTGTGGCATGCATATGTGGCCCTTGTAGTCTTGACTCTTAACCCTTTTATTTAATTGCCCTCTTGGATCAACCTCTTGACTCCATTTTCCCGTGTTTGGGTTGGCACTAATCTCTTGATCCTTCCATCACTTTACTTTCACCATACTTAAAAAACATTGTTTTGCTAGAGCTACCTCTTCACATCACCTTTGAGCTTCATTGTTATAGCTTTAGTAATCCTAATACCCAGGGATACCCCCCTTGAGTTGGAGAAGAGACAACCTAAAGTGAAAGGATAGGTTGCTTAGGTGACAGTCGTGACCGTCCTAGTAGTTCCCTCTCGAGTTACACCTTGTGGATCGGGGATTTTATCATTAAGTGCAAGTTGGGGAGGTAACAAGTTGCACCATAGACTGCAGGCCGAAGATGTTGACAATGTTACCAGTGGCCTCTCCACTAGACTGAGAGCTATGGCTTCATGCAAGTCTTGTTCCTGAATGCATTTTTGTTGTTGTCTTGTTGTTTTCCTATCTTGCAGACCCATTTGGTTTCGGGGTTTAGCTGTTAGAGTGGGAGAAACTTTTTCTAGTTCTTAAGATTGACATCCCAAAGCAAGAGGGTACTACCGGCATCACTGGCAGTACATCTGGTTGGGAGGAAAAGCACCCATGAGTGCATCTTTCCCAAACAGCTTGTTGTTCAGCTGCAAAAGGCTTGGTTTTCACCAAGACAAGGGGCTTCTATGATAAAATTTGGGCACAGATAAGTTATACTCTTATGTTAGAGTTTCCACTGTCATATGTTTATTATCTTTTAACTGGTTAATGTTTGTTTCTTGCCCTGAAAGTCTGGAAAAGAAGTGAGCTTTAATGAATCTTGCTGCTTTGAAATGTATGTTAAAGTTGCTGATAAGCCTTGGTTGGTTTTTAGTTAGTTTAGTTCTCCCATAACAACCGGTAGCAGTCTTGCTGGATGGTTGGGGCTGTTACATAAATCAACCTTAATCTGTCCACAGCTATTAGCCTATTATATGAAGTCATTCACCGTCTTATGAACAGTATACAACTGCCATATTTTTGGTGTTATTGGAAAAATTGTCTCTGAGCTTTAGTTGAACCACTATCCCTGCAAATTGCAATTTTTTTTGTATTTAACATATGATATGTATTTTAATTATTTAAACAATAATGGCTATGGTAGTACTATAATAATTCTCGATCTTACATGATACCATTCCTTGAGGGCTTACATATGCAAGTTAGCTCTGTATGTTCTCTGCCTTACTAACATATGATTACAGGTTTATAACAGTCATAACTATGGGCCCTCAAAGATTTGGTGCATGTAAAGTGAAATTAATGTCTCGTGCCATGGCATTACTTCTGATTTATAACTATCATAAATTGCTTTAGCTCGCCCAGAAATTTAAACACTCAAGTTATCATGTATACTAGTCACTTTACACATGATCATCCTGTGCTACAAACTTCTCACCTCTCTCATCACAGATAAATGCAAAAGAAAGGATATTGCAATTGCCTTATCCAGATGCTGGCCTTATTTGGTCACAAAAGGCCTTGAGCTCAGGTAATGTCCTGGTCTTACCTGAGTTAGACAGGTTGGTCCTGACTAAAAAGTCAACCTTGGTGCAGGAAAAGAAAACCGGATAACTTGTTCTTTAAGACAAGAGTGAAACTTTCCAGGCAACCTATGCAATGATTTAAGGAAGAATAAAGAAATATAACAACTTCCAAAAACAAGGGATTATATTCTTGAAAAATAAGGTATCAAATGCCAAGTTAATTTGTTGACAGAGACAAGAAATTAAATTGCATAAATTGTGGACAAGCAACTGTGTCGGCCCAACAATTTATAAGCAGTACTATTTGCCTAGAAATGTAACGGATCTTTTCAGTTAGAACTAGCATACAGACATTCATCTCAATTAATAATGGATAAAAAGCATATCAAAATAATGTTTAGCTTACTGAAAGAGAAAGAATAACAAGAGAGCACATTCAGTACAAGCTGCTGTCCATATACAAGAAAATGGAGGAAATATAGTCAAAATATTCCATTTATGAATAAAGTTTTAACAGAGGGAAAAGGTAGAGCTCACAGGACGTACAAATAAGAGTTTAAGAGTACAGGAAGTAGTTAACAATGTACTGAATAGAGAACCCTTGTTGAACTACTAAAAGCAATAACTTTCACAATGAAGTCATTGATGATAAGCAAGCTACCAAAGGGATGCAACAGAAGTAAAATATTATCTGGGATTTCTTCCCGTTTTCATGAAACTCAAAACTTCTGTTCAACTTTTGGGTTTTAAATTTTAATAAACAACCTGATTAAACATGTAGGCAATGTGTTCTTGCAGTATTTCAGCTTCCATCTGATTCTAAATTTTAAGTTATCCATTTTCTTTCTCTTCAATGCGCTTGTTATGTATTGGTTGAGAGATAAGAAAGAGTACGTTATTTTGTGCGCATTGCTGCAAATATTTATTGACTAGTGCTGTTGACTCTGTCACTCTGTTTTCAGCTGCTTCAAGTTCGATCCCCGAGGATGCTAGCGGTGGTACTATGTAATCTGCCAAAATTTTGACAAAATCTTTGCTGAGATATCACCAAGAATTCTAATAACCATATTTATTAATTATAAATTTAATCTCCAATCATCCACTGAGCTAAGTTTTCATTTCATGGACCATTCAAACATGTACATTCCATAAACTGTAAAAATGAAAACAATATTATAGGAACCAAACTGATCTGACATTTATGACACCTGGTAGTGATGATGATGATGTCAACATACTATCATTGATATAATTGAATCTCTCTCAACGGCAATCCATTCCAATCCCTCCAAATTTCAGTGCTAATCTCACCAACTTAGCTTTAAAAAATAGTTCATAAACCAGTGAGCTTCAAGTTTAAGCTGATCAGATCCAAAGATTCGTCTCCAAGATTTATAATGTTTACTTCAAGATTCAACCAGTATTTGATAAAATGTGCATTCTGTTCATTTCTAACTTTCTTTTATAATCTGAACCATGACTTATGTTTTGCAGGCAAAATACTAAAGTTGAGCAACATTTTACTATGAGGCATACTTTGCCGTAGTCATGGGATACCATAAGATAAGAAAAGATAATTTTATTAATATCCAACAAATGACTACAAAAGTAGGTCAATGTGACTAAGATAGTACATCTAGTGCAAGTACAAAGTGGGACTGCAAAAGCATCTCCTATATCTATGCTAAAAGCAGAATAAGTTATTAAGATCTACGGACAAGCTAGAAATTAGTAGCAAGTCTAGCTAAGAGAGTGTACAAGATAAGGTGTGGATACAATCAAATAAAGATGCTATAAACTGGAAGTCTCGGTGCTGAGCAAAAGAGAGAGAGGATGTCAAGGGCTATCGGTGTTGGCAATTGAGAATGAGTGAGAGAGCCCTGTAGATTCATTGTCGGAGTCATCAATCACTGTGAAAGGTCTGATGCACTAGCATATGATATCCTGTAGAGAGTGAGAATCACTAAGGAGGGACTGACTGTACGATCCTAGGGGGAGTACAAGAGTGAGGGAGCCCAACTCTCCTAACATCCAAGGCCATGGGAAAAACCTGGATACAAAAACTTAGCTACTCCACTGAACCTGGCGAATGATGTGTTGGGTGGGCAGAGCCAACTCTGTAGCCGCTTAGAACTGGTCCATCTATTGATCCCGTGGTGTATGTCATGTGACCTGATATGACATTCACTCCTAGGGAACAAAGAGGTCAATGGACCAACCAGGCGAGGAGATATGGGGACTAACAGATATGGAATTTGAAGTATTGTGTGTCACTGCCTATCATCTGTTGCTCCAATCGAATGAGGCAACCAAGAAGTAGGAGGTGATCCTCTCAAGAGCCTTCGACCGAGATGGGACATGCAAAGACTGAGATCTACATCCAAACACTTCTCGCATAAAGAAAGAAAGGCATCTCTAGTCAAGGTAATGAAAGAAAATGGAAGGGGAGCACCCCAAAGTCTTAAAAGAGGCAATGATATCTACACCAAAAAATGAGATGCATCGCTATCTCTGACTCGTGTAGGAAAAAAGCTGGAAAATCCTATCCAATCGTGGAATGTGGTGACCACATGTCTACCCAGAGTGTGTGAGAGCCTAGAAAAAATTGACCCAAGTGGTCATGGATTCCGCCTAGTCAAGTATTTAGGTTCCTAGAGATCCCCTTTGCCTTCCAAGCCTCACCAAAATCCCTCTAGGAAGTGGTGTTGCAGAGAATTGCAAATAAAGTTGATAAGTAGATTTCATGGCCTCCATCTCTAGTGGCTAGATTCCTAATTTGCTCAAAGGTGTTAGCTATGCACATGTGTACTACTCCTATTGGATTCCATTTATTGTGGCAATATCACCGACTAGAGAATCTCCTCGAGACTTTCTCTAGGCCACCCTACAAGGATAAAAGGCTTTCATCAAGTCAACTATCAACTCTACTACAACCCTGAGGAGTAGGGTGTCTTGGAGATGATTGGTTCTTTCCAAGAAGCTCGACCTTGCGTGCAAAATAGTTGATTCAAGCTATGGGTGTGCAAAATAGTTGATTCAAGCTATGGAAGGAAAAGTTGGAGGAATGTCTACTTCCAAACTTTCTTGTTGATTCCGACCAAATTCCAAATCGAAAGTACCCCTGTGGCTCAAAGTATATGGAAGGCCTAGGACGCAATCAAGCATCACCTTTCCTAGAAGGGTGACCCGCTTCGCATAGGCCTGTCCTTCAATGATCATTTCATTTGGCGGTCTCCTCTAGTTCAATAAAAAGGTGACTATTTGGCTAGTACTTAGCCAAGCATCTTCGATCAAAAAAGGCATCGATGTGAAACCAAGGGATCTCTTTGACGACTACAAGCACCACTGGAAGCCATGGGCTATGTTTAAAGTAGAATTTTGGTTTAGCCAAACAAACCTATCATTGAGTGAATTCAAGAGTTGGTTGTCAATGACTTATTTTTCAAGTTGGGCTAGCCCATTCCAAGGACTTGGTGGAAACACTAAAGGTAGAACTACTCAAAAGAGTTCAAGAAATATAAACCTACTAACGAGTATTGATGGCTTAGCCCTAGGCCAATCATCAATGTCAAGTTGAACAAGCTCTAAAGGGTGGCCTTTAAGTAGTCTACCTTGCTAGATCCAGGCAGTGTCACAAGGTTTGATTGAGACTTAAAAGGCCATGTTTGCTTTGTCCCTACTTGTAGGCAGTCATCCTCTTGGCCAAGGCTTGAAGCATCTTGGAGTTTCCCAACCCAGATGCCCTCTATATCTAGTTTGGGCTTCAAACTTATGTGGTCATCTCCTCCCTACATCCATAACTTGGAAGTTTGCTATCCTAGGTGATAAGTTCCCATGGGCAATAGAATTCCATGGAACATGGAAACTTATTAGAACAAAGTATTTCTAATTTGGAAGAAATGAAATGAATGTATTTTTAAGAATGTGCATTTCAATAACTTCCCCTGGTATGATGGAGCTATGATTTGTGCCAACCTTCATTTGCAAATCCAAGTGCAAGCTGGGAAGGTGGACCTCGATTTGGCACATCTAAAAAAAAATCTAGAGTATTGGGGGGTGGCTCCTTGCACTGTAAGTTGAGTTCCCTAAGAGGTTTACTCCCCCACAATAGGCCATGCAACAAAGTAGGCCACCTGATTTGGGATCACAATGAACATCAAAGTTGAAGTTGAAAGCACCACAGTTGGTGAGGTCACCTCTCGCTCGATCTATGATTTGTGAATGATAAGCTCCCCTAACTTGACTTGGCTATCTCGATGGAGAAACATCTTGAGCAACAACATGATGACAAATGGGACATCGATTTTCACAAGCCACCAATTAATGGGTGGGGCCCAAACACAAATGACTCTAACCTTCCTCCAGATATGGAATATGTCATTGTTGCTTAGTTTAATTGTCAATATTTATTGTGGCCAATTGGCCTCCAGGTTTGGTTTCTACTATTTGTTCTCTAACCCTTAGCCATATGATATTTTTTATGGTGGTTTTGTAAATCCCCTAGGGGTGGGAACTTATATTTTTTATAGCCATATGGACATCAAGTAGTTGCTTTGTTTTGGCTCAAGGATGCTACTTTCATCGCTTTTTTTGTATAAAATGCATGCACATATTATTTTCTAATAAAGTATAAAGGAAGATATTTTACTCAAAAAAAAATCTCCATCCCTAAATATCAAAAGACCAAAGTCCCTAAAGTATCAAGCCTCAATGAGGAACAAGATACAAAACATAAGCAACTAGATCCTAACCAATGTTTTAAAAACCAACCAGTTCGACTAGTTCACCCCATGGCAACCCTGAATTGGGTTGTGAACCGGTTCAACCGGTTTGATTGGCCAATTCAACTGATTCAAATCCTCAATTTTTATGAAAAATTTGTATTAAAATTTTCATATTTTATGTATATTTTAGTAGAATGGCTCATGTTATCCCCTAGCTTAGGGATAACTAAGGAGATTATGTCTCGTGGCCCACACGTCCTAGAATTGGAGTACTGAGAACCAGATCGACTTAAGCATGGCCCTGCAGGGCCCATCTTTTCATTCTTCAGTGCCTCCACTTTGTCAACAACAGCAGCATCCATCACCTAGGCCTGGTCCTGTAGCAGAGATGGATCTTGCTCCATGAGGTAATGAGTCAAGGTATCATGGTATGTGTCACTCTGATCCTCAAAACCTTTGAATATGTGCATTCAATTATTTTTGCTTCTAACGGGTGCTTGGATCTTATACTTCTCCACTTGACCATACTTGGGGGGAATGACAGGATGCCCTAGTAAGTTGGTACCCATAGGGTTTGAGTTGCCACTGGGGGGATTCATGAAAGGCCATCGTCCGCTCCCACCATACTTACCACTTTTCATCCTTTTCCTGCTCATCCATCCCATTACATTGGTCCGAGCATTGGGTTGGCCAAATGTTTAAGGGTTGTACCTTTCCTTGTGGGAAGAAAGGGCTAAAGGCCTAGAAGGTAAAAGTAGCTGGAAAAAGATAAAATCCAAAAGAACAAAACCTTGAGATGCTTCGCCCAGGGATCCCCGAGAAAGCAATAAAAGGCTTCTCAGCAAGAAACAGAGGGACCCATGAAAAGAAAAATGGAATGAAACAAGACCTAGTTAGAGGATGGGGGGTCTCATCACGAGCCAACCTATTAGGTCCATGGGCATGTAGCGGTATGACACTACCATTCAAATGGTCACCACGCCAGGGTAGTGGCTCTTGGTGGCATAGCCAAGAGAAAGGGGGTCTCATCACGAGCCAGCCTTCTCATCTCCGTGAAATGTTTGTGGGTAACATTGTCACCTCTGGTCACCACGCCAAGGCAGTGTCCCCTAACTAGTCTCTTAAATAAAAAGGAAAAATAAACAAAATCAAGACCTAGCTGGAGGATAGGAGGTCTCATCACGAGCCAACCTATTAGGTCCATGGGCATGTAGCGGTATGACACTACCATTCAGCTGATCACCATGCCAGTGTAGTGGCTCTTGGTGGCATAGCCAAGAGAAAGGGGGTCTCATCACGAGCCGGCCTTCTCATCTCTGTGAAATGTTTGCGGGTAACATTGTCACCACTGGTCACCACGCCAGGGCAGTGTCCCCTAACTAGTCTCTTGAAAGAAAAAGAAATAAAAATAAAAGATAAAAGGCATGAATGGGCTTGGAAACATTTGCATCCATGATAGGAGCAACTCACCCTCTTTAGAGGCACCCACAAGTAAGCCATGCATTTCCCTACCATCATTGCACCCCTTGCCCAAACATCCCTTACCACCTCATCCACTCACATGGCATGGATTTGATTTCTCCCAGAAACATCTCACATCTAATGAGCATCAGCCCAATAGGACGTTCTAGCGTTTCCTCCAAACTTGGTTGGTAGACTTGTATAATGTCTTTGAGCACTTGTCCGGGTTGAAGGGGTTTTATGCACATTTTTAATAAATTTGATGATTAGATGTGATTGACATTCTATGATCCTTGTGACTTATGAGCCCATGGAGGGCGTATCTGTTGATGTTACAGGTCCACACCCAATGGCAAGTACACATGGGGAGATGATTAGTTCCGACATCCATGGGGATAAAATCCCACTAGATGGATGTTGAGACCCCAGCAGGGGGCAGAGACAGATCAGAGGATTGCACTAGAGAGAGAGGAGGACGTTCCACCGGGGGCAGCCTGGCAGGCCTAGACCCAAGGGGGTTGTGCCCTTTCCACCATGATGTAGGCCTTGGAAGGCCCATGACATCACCCATATCACCCATGACGTCATCCAACACCTTGGGAGGTTTTGGAGGCAGTTGTGTGCCAAGTGGCACGTGTGGCAGGTTCCTGAGGCCCAAGAAGGCCTAACGTTTTGCTCCAGGAGGCCAACGTTGCCCTAAAAGGGCCTAACATCACCCTAAAAGGGCATGACATCATCATTTATGCTTGATTTAGGGTTTTAATTGCGACATTTAATGTAAAACAATATTTTTTATGTAAACTGGCCATGTCAGCCTTTTTTTACCTAAAGTGTAATTAAAGGTCAATGATATTGTATAAATATTTTTTACCTAAAGTGTAATTAAAGGTCAATGATATTGTATAAATAGAGAGTCAAAAGTTAAAACTCTCATTTTTTCATCATCTTTCACTCACACTTGTGTGAGGACTGAAATTGGCACCCTCATTAGGGTTTTTGTACTAAAATTTAGTGCGCACTTGTTGAAGGAAGGCTATTTTTGGTGTTTTTTTGGCATTTTTCTTGGTGGAAATTCTACAACTAGGTGATGTGCTAGATTATGCTTGGTGAATGTAAGTAAAATTCTGCAATTCTTCTTTTCTTTGAATGGTTATGGTATTTTTACTTTTCATTTTGCTAATGCTTATAAAATTGCTAGCCTAAACCCTAGGGAATCAAGCACATGTTATTGTCCTTGTCCTAATTTGCTATCCACCTACTAGATTGTGCCAAGGAGCCGTTTTTTTTTAAGCCATTGCTAGGGCCTTGTCATTGCAACACCCTAGCACTTGTTACTTCATCCTAGCCGTCATTTGCTTCATCATTGAGTCAAAGAGGGAGGAAATCGACTAAGGCCTAGGGTTACCTACACCTTAGTAACCAATTTCCCCTAGGGTTTGATAGTTGGAGCCTTGGCTTACCAACACTCCAATCTATCATCCTCTCTTGTCTTTAACTCTCCATTATCATTTTCTTCAACATTTGTCGCTCCATTATTGACTCCATTTGCCCTAAGAAAGCACTAGTCTAAGTCTTCCCTTGAACCTTCAAAACCTACTCTTGAATAAACTACTAACACCTCCTAACCTTATATTAGATTGATCTACTAACCTACTTGTTGTTGTTTCTATAGTAAGCTACAGCCATTTAATGCAGCATTAAAAGCTCATAAAGCAATTGCAAAGACTGAATTATAACTTGTCTTGTATGCTTCTATCAAATGCTAATCATATGATTCCAATGGTAAATGGTTTTTTTAGTCATTTTGAAGCTAATTTAAGACATTGCATGAGAAGTATTGCTCTATAATCATTGTTGCTATAAGATTTATGTTTACTTCATCATATTCAGCAAATTGCTTTGTTTAAGAAAGTCAATGGTTTTATGAAGTGATAGACACTTGTTTTGGTTGAGCGCCTTACTTCATGATGGTTTTCCAGCACCTTGGCACAGTATTCAAGGGTTTTCAACACATTGAAGGAGGATGGATGACATGTCACTTTCGACAAGAGCGCCCTTGGTTTTCAGGTGTATGATGATGTTCTATTGAATAGATACTTGATCCCATAGAGCGCCCCTCTTCTTCATGGTTTGTTAGAGATCTGTGATGTCCACTTGAAGAGTTTGTATCTTCGAATTTGAGCATTCATGGTCTAATTTACTTGAGCACTCCACTTTTTGAGGTGTCTATCTCCATGATGAGGACTTGAGGACGCCTTACACATGTTCCCATGCTATTTTGTTGGAGAGGTCCACTTGAGGAGTTGGGTTGCACACTTATTCATGCAATTGGACAAGGTTGCCTAGCACACTTCTTTGGGGGGGTCCATTTTATTTGAGCATCTATTTGGTTCTTCTCCACTGCTTCTACCTTGGGATCATGCCACACGTTCCTATTAACTCGCTCCCACACATGTATTGGAGGAGTACACATCCCATGCTTCATTAATGAGGTCATCGCATCGCTTCACACATGTGGACACGCTGCTAGAAAGGCACACATGTCTATCTTGCTATTCTTGGAGCATGAGTTGGTCTACCCTCAAGCAAAGAAGGCACCCTTAGCTCTTGCTTCTATTTTTGGAAAGAGGTTGCGACTAACCTCAATATTCTATTGTTGTTGCCTTGGCTATTGAAGTTAGTTACATGAGGATATTAGTATTTTTATTTTCCTAGAATATTTTATTGGAGGAAGATGAGGATCTTAACAAACTTCTTGCTACTTTTAGTAAGCAAGTTGTTGAGAGCCTTATTTTATTGTATTCCTTGGAGAGAAAATTCAATCTAGGAAAACAAATACTATTTTATTGTATGAGAGAGTTGAGCTAAAACCTATATGAGGGTTTGCCCTCTCCTTTTGCAACTTGAGGTTGATTTATGCAAGAACTTGTGAGCAAGCTAGCTACAAGCATTAGACTAAGGTAAATTATTGTCTAGGTTATGGTTGATTCATGTACAATTTATTATGTATGGAAAATGTTCTAGGGTGCACCATTGGTAGATCTATGTTTGCAAGTTTATATTGTCAAAGCCACATCTAGGAGCACCTTCTTCCAGAGACCATCATTGTGACTAAAATCTTGCACCTTGTCTCGGAGAGAAGGGGTTTAAAGCCCTAAACATCCTTTGTGAGTAAAAGCTTAACCACTTCTAGATTAGTTTGGTTATGGAGCTCCCTTAAGTGAGTCCCTTCCCTTTTATTCTTGTAATATTGTGTTTTCCAAGTTAGGGATGTTATAGAGCACGTCAATTTGGTTGCCTACAACCCCTAATCCTCTAGTAGAATGGCCCTCTTAGATTGTATGTATAACCCCATAGCCCAAGCGATGAGGCAACAGAATTATTTTTCATCTATAACCCCCAACTTTATTCACCTTTTCCATTTCCTTGTTTATGTTGCTAAGCTCTCTTCACTTCCACTCCATACTACACGAAGTGAGCCTAGTAACCACAGGGAATCCCCCCTTGACTTAGGTCCATCCTTTGTCTAAAGTGTAGAAGTGTGTTGATGAGGTGACAGTGGCCAACCTCTTAGTTCCACAAGTCTTCATCTAGATGTTTGGACTTTACACTTTTGGGCAACAGATTGTGTGGTAATAGAGAGAATTTTCATTTCTTACCTCTTTTGGGGTTGATGATGCTCTAAGGGCCTCCATAATAGTCAATTATCCCCGGTCTGAACTTCTGAATGAGCATGCAAAATAGCCTCAAATAAATTTGTTTTCCTCCCCATCACTGGCTTAATTGTCCCACCTCTAAAAAAAAAACCTGTTCCAGCCCACTAATTAGAGTGATGCATATCATTGCTCTTTGACTCTAGCCCGCCTAAAAGAGGTCTAATCAATACCCTTTTTAACTCTTTTGGCATTGTTCTCCCTTACTTCGAGAACCACATTCTTAGCGATAATAGCATTTTGGTCCACCTTAATAGGGATATCTTTCCCAATTTGATTTAAAGGAGTGATGCTCCACATCCTTTCCCTTCCCACTTCCACTAATTTGCCCAAAATTCTGATCGTTTCTTCCAATTATGCTAATAAATCCTTAAAGCAATCTCTACAAGCAATTTATTCTTTATCCATTTCAAAGTCAAGATGAGGATTAATGGAACCCAAGATGTCCCCTCTTCTAAAATCACATACTTTTCGCAATATGAGACCTAGGGATGCTTGACTCCAAAGACACTCTACCATAGTCAGGGTCCGAGAGGCACATTCTACAACCTAAGTGAGGGAGATGTGTCAATGTGTAACACCAATGTCACTTAATGCTTGCCAAATATAATATTAAAAAATTTATATAAAACAAATTAACTAGCCTAAGATCTATCTTAACCCCAAATCTATATAACACCAAATGATATCAAATCTCTCGGGCAAACCTTTTTGAGGGTGTAAAGAGTTAAGGTAAGGTTTGCACCTCAAGAGATTCAATCCCTCTCGACACTTGATAGATTTGTGGTTAAGATGGATCTAAGTTAGTCATGACAAAGTCTTTTGGAAAACAAATGGCCTAGAGACTTTGTACCTCCAAATCTTCTTGAAGAGGTATTATGATGGAGAAAACCACCCCTGTTTGAAACAAAGTTGACTGCAATTGGAATTGCTATTTGGAAATTGTTCTATAATGGGCTAAACAAGGTCAAGGGAGAAGCAAAGTTGTTATGGTAATAATAAATAAGCCATAAAATTCTAAACACAATTGATGATGAGGCCCACTGACTTGAACCCTAAAAGGAAGCAAAAAGCTTAAGTAGTCAAGTCAACTTACATTGCAAAGTTAAAAATGAACAATAAAAACGTGTAAACAAGGATGATATTGGACGACTTATCATAAGAATATTTTTTTAAAATTTACTCGTAAATAACCCAAATTTGGGTGCAGTAATAATAGCAACTTTTCCAAGTCTGACTTTTCTCTCTTACCATGAACTTTTCATTTCTAAAGTTGTAACTTGAGCACTATTGTGTATAAGGAGAGAACTTATCAACATCAAAGACTAAGATATTCTCCTTAAAAAGGATCTCTTCTTGGCGGGTATTAATTTAGTTTGGTTTCCTCTAATTATCAAAAGTTTTCACTCTTTTTTATTATTTTATTATATTCCTGTTGGTGGATCTCATGCAATAACCAACATGAGCTTAGTTCTTGGCCTTAAAAGTGGTGATCAAGTGTTATTTTAGTACTCCCTATTTTAGAGTTTTATCCATTTTTCTTTTATTTTAGGAGGTATAGTAGGGTTAGTTGGGACCTACAAGGAGGGATGATGTTTTTTTCTATTTTATTAAGGTATTTCCTTTTGGGATCCTCATATTTTTCAACTTTTAGGGGAGGGTAGATATGGTAAAGTTAGTGGAGCCACATATTAGTGAATCAAACTCCCAATAAGGAAAAACAATGAGTGTAAGGTGGAGCCAGAAATTAGTGAATCAAACACCCAATTGGGGAACCACGATGAATGTAAGGTGGAGAAACAAGTTGGTGAATAAAACACCCAATAGGGGAACAACAATGAATACAAAGTATCACTTGGCTTGGGAATGCGTCTTCTGTGGGGATTCATCTTTTATGGGAGGTTTGTTGATAGCTATATCTCATTGCCTCGCTGGAGGGGTCCAATAGCATTATTAATCACCAATGTCCTTTACTATCCCTTATTGACTAAGTAGGTACATTTGCTTACTAATTCCCTTTAACAAATGGGTTTGAGAATCTGTTTCGGGGACATCCAAGGACGGATCCATATCGATGGTATGAGAGTCCAGGATAAAGGAACCCCCTGGCCCTCTCACAGGGTACGACTACACCATCTATGTTTAACTTAAATTCCCAACTTTTGTATCTAATGGAGATCATGCAAATGCAATCGTAAGTAAAATCCCAGATCTAAAACTCTTTACTACAAAACTAAAATACCAACTGAGGGCCAGACTAGAATGCCAACATTCTACATATGTAATCTCTAAGAAAATAAACCCAATTCCCACCGGCTGAACCCACAATCAGAATGTACTTGTTATATAGGGGATGATTGACGCAGATGGGCTTCACATTTTAACCATAGCAATAAGATTTGGCCATATTGACCTTTGCTGTACGGAAATTCGGCAATTTTTTCATATAGTACAGATATGATAGGGTCAGCCTACTTTTTACTGTCTTGCCTCCAGAGTCCAGAGACACGGCCCAAAAACCTCAAAAATATTTTTAAAATACCTATAAATATAATCTACATTACAAAATTTTCAAGGAATGGATTATTTTTTCTGGTTTATTGCACGTTCCTGCTTCCAAAATATGCAACAAAATCAATATTTTCGTATCTATGAGATATATACTTCCCTTTTGGAGCCATACTTGACTGTTTTGTGACATTTTTCCGTACCCAATCATATTCGTATCTGAAACTTGCTACTGTGATTTTAACTGGCACGGAGAGAGATTCAAAAAGCGTGTGTGCTCAATCCTCCTCTTTTTTAATTTAAAAACGTACTCCAACCGAGGAGAGCTATCAGACTGAATCAATATTAAATGTTTTAATCAGATTTCTCCTCATAGGTCCTATACTTGTCAATAGCTGTTGAAAAGAGACACTACTTGCTGTAGATTGCTATAGACAGGGTATTACAGAAGCAGGCATAAGCCATCTTATTGCGTAGTTTGTAAAATGTACTTTCGCAAGGAGCTTTGCGGTGGTCTCGTAATGCAGGTCAAATCTTGCTGATCCAGCAGGTTCGCTAGGTAATTTAGGGTGTTCCAAACATGACATACCATAAAAAAAAAAGCCAAATGCAAAGGACGGGACGAAGTAAATGTTCTATGATTTCCAACCACCCGATTACATCTACATACATATAAACACAATTCCCAAGTCATCCAATCTGTGGCAGAACAACAATACCCAACAACCCCAATTTATATTTACATTTGTCAGGCATTTTGTTTCTCTTCTTCTGTAATGCAAATAAACAACAAACAAACACACCACTGGCTAAGTCTTCTGTAATGCAAATAAACAACAAACAAGCATACCACTGGCTAAGTCTGGATTTGGTAACTCAGAAGGTGCCAGTGCTACACTGAGGATGACAAGGTGGTCATTTTGTTGGATGAGATTGTACAAAGTCCAAGTAAATGCATATGCTGATGTCTCAGAATTATCCACAGCCACCATCAGCTTTCTATTAGTGGCCATCTTCAAAGTCAAGTCTGAAACGGATCTTCAGCTCTATAACGTCTTGTGCTGCGGTTTGGAATACTGATCAGCGCCTCCAGTTGTAAATCAATCAGGCTACTTTCCAAAACGGTATCAATACCGAGAGTGCTTGATGCCAATCCAGTTACACAGTATGCATGTAGCGTTGAAGAAGGTAGGAGGGATTAAAATTGTAGCTACCAGGTGGCGAGGATTTTGAAAGACACGTGTGTTGTACCTTTCACGGCTTGACAAGTTTTCCAGATTTTTACAAAGAAAAATTAAACGGCGTAAGTATAAAACAATGAACGCCAAATTTAAACGGGATAAGTATAAAACAATATGCGTCAAACGAACACCCCCATTCCACGTAGAAAACGATGGGCACATTCAAAGCGGACAACTGTCAAAGCATTCAACTTTCCACCGCTTTGGAAATCGCATTCGAATGAATGAGTAACTTGCACTGCACGTAAGTTATTGTTAAACACACAATCTCGAGGGTGTGAAATTGGAGATGTGCAACCCGGTGATAACTCTATTGCTACAACGCCCATGAATTATTGCATCAAGAGTAGTCACGGGTTCTAGTGAGGTCGTGTTCAATGACATAATTTGTCTATTGGAAACACGAGAGCATGAAGGAAACACACGAGCATGAAGGGTGCAAGATACTTATGTTTGAAGAGTATGTGAAGATGGCAATGTGGAACAAAGCAGCTGAAAATGGTAAAGGACACGGGGTATCATGGTTTTAATGAAGAATAAAAAAGATTGTCTCATTCAGTGAGAAAGAGAAGACTCAAAGAAAGAGAAGACTCAAATAAACAATTCATTTGGTTTAAAATATCAGAAAATGGTAACATCATCAAGATTGTAGCATGTTATTTTGCCCCACAAGTTTCAAAAACTTACAAAAATAGGGGGTTTGACCACAAAGACCCCTTTGCAACCTTAAAAAACGATATTGCAACGTACTCTCAACTAAGTGAAGTCCTTATAGTGGGTGATTTCAATGTTAGGACAGCATGTGATCAAGCTAGTATTATTCGTTGTAAGGAAGGTTGCAACCCCATTTGGCTTACAGAAGAAAGAAATCATTAGTGGACAAGAGTCTCAAAGGACAACAAAAGCTGCAATTTTTTGGGGGAACAACTGCTTATTTTATATGGGGCATTTGACATAATCATTTGTAATGGGTTGGCTAGATGGGCGAATTCTGACAATTTCACCTGCAATACCTACAATGGAGCAAGTGTAGTAGACTATGCAATTTGCTCACATGGCTTGTATGAGAAAATGGAGGAAGTTTTGATTGGTGTACAACTGTGGGAGTTGAAATCTGATCATAAACCGATCTATTTAAGTCTCATGTGGGTTGAACAACAACAGCATGGGAATAAAAATCAGCACATTCAACAACCTCCTTCAAAGGGCAGAATTCTGTTGACTCAAAAAAACTGTAACACCTTCAAGATAGCGCTAAAGAAGTTGTTTAACAAGGAGAAAATTTCGTCCCAGGGCCTTCATAGCCATGAGCTAACAAATTTAATCCAAAGCGCACTTACAGAATGCAAAAGAGAAAAAAATAGGAAATCGGGAACAAACTACTTTCCAGTTAATGTTTGGTTTGATGAGGAATGCCAAACAGCAAGGAAAACTTTGAAAGAGTCAAGCTAGAAAGAAATAAACATAAAATCTTACAAGCAAATTGTAAGAAAGAAAAAAGGTTGATTTCATGATCTCAAGGAGGGAGGAACTAATCTTCTTGGGGAAAAATAACCCCAAGTTATTTTGGAAGGAACTTCAAACAAAAAATAAACAAACTGAAAATAATATCACAACCTATCAATGGTTCGAGTATGCAAAGCAGTTATATGAGCAATATCCTAAGGTGGACCCCCCTCCATTGGTCAACACTACTACTAAGCTCTTCACCATACAAGAAATTGAGGTGGGTATCAAAAAGTTGGGTGTTGGAAAAGCAAAAGATTTATTTGAACTCTAAGCAGAATATCTAAAGTGGGGTTCAAAAACTCTTGCACCTCACATTATGAAAATTTTCAACAACATCATTTAGCAGGGATTCCCTACAGATTGGACAACGAGCCTAGCAATACCACTTTTCAAGAGTGGGGATGTCAACAATCCCTCCAACTATAGGACCATAATGATAAACCCCTTGTTTGCAAAGTTATTTGGAAGTATGCTAGAAAATAGAATCAACAAGTGGGTGGAAGAAGGGGATAAGCGTGCTAAAGGGAAAGCAGGTTTCAGACCTAAACACTCAACGATTGATCACGGTATAACTCTAAGGCACATCATTGAAAAAGTGTGGGAGAAAAAAGAGGAAGTCATTTGTTGCTTTGTCGATTTCAAAAAAGATTTTGACACGGTCCCTAGAGATAAGCTTTGGCATAGAATGGAAGAACTTGGGGTTCCTATACATCTTAGAGCAGTCGTCCATAGGCTATATGAGGAGGTTAAAGTCAAAATCAGAATGTCGGGTGGTATCTCCGAAATTTTTAGGAGCGATATAGTGGTCAAGCAAGGGTGCCCATTGTCCCCTGCCCTTTTTGGTTTATATATAGACAAACTTGAAGAGTGGTTAAACTCACAGGAGGGTGATGGTGCTCTTTTGGGTGATTTTGTGATAAGGTTTCTTTTGTATTCAAATGACCTTATTCTGATTGCTAAATCCGCTCTTGGGTTGCAAGAACACTTAATTTCCCTTTAGCACTTTTGTAGTACAATGGGGATGCAAGTCAATACTAGCAAGACAGAAGTGGTGATTTTTCTAGCAAAAGAAAACATAAGCAACATGAGTTCTACTTTGAAGGAAACACTCTTGAAGAAGTGGCAGATTACAAATACCTAGGAATTGACTTCAACAAAAATCTAAGTTGGGAAGGTTGCAGAAAGAAAAGAACTTTGGGAGGTTGGAAAGCGTTCTATGCTTTTCAAAATAGGTGCAGAGAAGCAGAGCTATGGGATTGGAAGACTATGCAAACTCTCTTTGGGCTTTTAGTGATCCTGGTGGTTCTATATGGTTGTGAAGTGTGGGCCAACAACACATCTGACTTACAGTGGAAGCAAATTGAGAAGATTCAAAAATGCTTGATCACAAACAAGTTTAAAATTAAAAGTTCAGTCCCTTGTGATATCATGCTGAGTGAAATGGGGGTTGCTCCTATTGAAGCAATTGTTATGGTGCGTCTCATAAGATATCTAAAAAAAATTGAGCAAATGGAAGACAGTCGGTGGCCTAAGGTCGTCTTCAATGACATATTGTGCAAAAGAAAGAAGACGTGGATGCGACAAAATATTAAATGGCTTAATAAATGTGATATCCACTTGAACATGTGCCCTACGAACAGTAAAGAGATAAAGACTTTTGTTATTGATAGGTTCCACAAATGAACTTGGAATAAAGGGCTCGGGCTCGAGAGAAAGAAAGAGTATTATATTGAAGAGTTTAACCCCACATACAATCATCATCAAAAAGCGTACATAGGGGCCAATATATCTTGGAGAGCCAAAATGTGTATTGCCCAATTAAGAACCAATTCCCATCAACTCTGTTGTGAAACTGGGTGTTGGAAAAGACCAAAAGAAACTTGGGAAGAAAGGGTGTGTGTATTATGCACCTCCGGAAAAGTGGAAACAGAAAAACATTTCATTTTAGAGTGTGAAGCCTTCAAAGACAGTAGGGACAACTATATAAGTATCTTGACAACTAGCTCTTGGAATAATGTATTCAGTGAGGGGACAATGGAGAAATTGGGGGAGCTCATCATCAAGTTGAATAGGAAAAGGGTTGAACTGCAGAAATCAGTGTGTGAGGCGATCTGTACCATAGGCTATTGTTAGCCTCGTGGACGTTAAAATCATTTTCTTTTCTTTTCTATTGTGTAAAAGAAAGAAGATGTGGATGTGGGAAAATATTAAATGGCTTAGTAAATGGGATATTCACTTCAACAGGTTCCCTACAAACAATAAAGAGATAAAGGCTTGTGTTATTGATAGGTTCCACAAGCGAATTTGGGAGAAAGGGCTAGGGAGAAAGAAAGAGTGTTATATTGAAGAGTTTAACCCCACTTACAATCATCTTCAAAAAGTGTACATAGGGGCCAATATATCTTGGAGAGCCAAAATGTTTATTTCCCAATTAAGAACCAATTCCCATCAACTCCGTTGTGAAACCGGCCGTTGGAAAAGACCAAAGGAAGCTTGGGAAGAAAGGGTGTGTATGTTTTGCACCTCCATAARAGTGGAAACAGAAAAAACATTTCATTTTAGAGTGTGAAGCCTTCAAAGACAGTGGGGACAACTATGTAAGTATCTTGACAACTAGCTCTTGGAATAATTTATTCAGTGAGGGAACAGTGGAGAAATTGGGGGAGCCAATCATCAAGTTGAACAGGGAAAGGGTTGAAATGTAGAAATCAATGTGTGAGGTGGTTTGTCCCATAGGCTATTGTTAGCCTCTTGGACGTTAAAATAATTTCTTCTTCTTCTTATGGGGGAGATGTTGTCACGATAGTGTGATGTTAGATTAGATAATGTTACACTAAAATAAATAATAATAATAATAATAAAGTGGGCTCAATTAAAAAGAAAATAACTACTTAACTATATATTTAGATAACAACATATAAATTAAAATTTACACATTAAGAAATATGATCCCTCTTGGTGCTTGATAGATCCGGGTTTAAGATGGATCTAAGCGATTAACTAGTCATTTCTCCAATAAGGATGGTATACTAATAATAATTTAATTTTAAGGTCATGGTCAAGTCAAACACCAAATTGGTGTATGAGATCCCCTTGGTGTATGAGACCCCCTTGTTTGTGGGACAAGGGATAGGGATATTGATTGTTAAAGTCTACAGAGTTATACATATCTTACCCCCTTTTGGATTTAAACTTGTGACTTTTTAGAAGGAAACATGTATTCTTAATCATATGAATGGTAATATGTAATACATGTATGAGATTTTTAAACATAAGGCATGTCTTCAATGTAAGGTTGAGTAGGTGACCTTCGTGTGGAGCGCTCTACAAAAAAACGGCTTTAGGGTTTCAATGCTCGCGTGCGCGCTGTAATGGCACCCTCTGAGGGAGGGGATCTGCCCCCGGGATCATCGTCCCCAATTTTGCAGGCCTTCCAGGCCTTCATCACGTCTTATGCTAAATCTCCCAGGCCTCCACCCTCCCGAATCGTCAAAAAGGTGGTCGAAATCCCTAAGGTTGTTGTCTTCGCTCTTTCAGCGGGACCCTTGGATCTCAGACTCATAGATAGAGGATTAATAGGCCAGTTCACAGGACTGTGGCCTTCCCCAAAAGCCATCCACATCTTGTTGGAAGCAAACTGGCACAAATTGATCAAGGGACAACTTTCGACAGTCTTCTGTGGTAAGGGATTCTTCGCCTTTCTGTTTGAAAAAAGAGAGGATAGAGATCTGATTTTTCGAAGCGGTCCTTATTTCATGGGGGGAAGAGGAATGTACCTAAACAAATGGACTCTAGACTTTAGCCTAGAGAATGATATTCCCTCAGCAGTCCTAGTATGGGTGAGGTTGCCCTTCCTTCCCCTACATTGCTGGAAAGAGGAAACCATTAGAAACATAGGAAACACCCTTGGCAAGTACATCGATCGTGTCGAACCATGGGAAGGCCTTCAGACCTACGCCAAACTATGTGTAGAAGTATATTTGGAAAAAGGCCTCCCTGAAGCAATACAATTGAACCTAGACAGTTGGTCCTACATCCAACAGGTAGACTACGAGCAAATTCCCTTCAAATGTAAAACCTGTCATGAATATGGAAATTTTTCCAAATCTTGCCCCCAGGCCAAAGACATGCAGGATCAAGATCCCAAACAAGACCACTGGTAACAACCAAAGAGGAAAAAAACAAATGGGAAAACCCAACCCATCCCGACTCAAAACCAAAGGGAAAAACCTCTAGATCCAAAAGAAACAAGACCTGGATCCCCACAAAAAGGAGAATCAAGCCACAATCGATACGCAGAGCTCCACCTAGATGGAAATGTCGAAGAAACCAAGGAAGCCAAGGAAGAAAACAACAGAAAGGGACAAGAAGAGGAAGGAGAAGGAAATGGCAAAGGCCCAGTAAAGGAAAAAGAAGTCTTGGATCTAAGTGGAGACTCCTCAAAATCCCTCCCCACCCAAGCTATGGAAAACCCAGAAATGTCAGAAGAAGCAAGACATGACTCCTCAGAAAGTGACTTCGACTTGGAATTAACTCAACCAATGAATAGCAGGAAACCTGGAAGGAAATCACACAGAAATAAAAGAGAATCGACAGCAGATAGAGAAAAGGAACTGGGCATACAAAAAACAATCGAGGAAACTCTAAAGAAAGATGGAAAATATGGGAAAAACAAGGCATCCCAACATAAGGGAATAACTTTGCAGCCCTCAAGAGGGGGGGGCACCAAAACACCCTAATAAATGATGAAAACCATCACCTGGAATTGTAGGGGATTAGGAAGTAAACTCAAGAAAGAAGAAGTCAAAAAATTGATACAAGAAGAAAAACCTTCAATCCTAATGATCCAGGAGACGAAAATGAGGGAGCAGGAAACCCTCAAAGACCTACAAAAAATATGGAGCAAATGCGATGGGCGTGCAATGAGTTCCAAAGGGGCTTCAAGCGGAATCAGAACCTTCTGGAAGATAGAAGAATTCGACTTAAAAGATCAAATGCAAACCCAATTCTGGCTTATGGTAAATCTTCTCAACAAAGACTCAGGTATGCAATACTCCATCATCAATGTTTATATGCCAAACAACTATAATGAAAAAAAGGAATGTTGGCAATCCCTGTTGGATCTTGCTAAGGAGAATCCTCCCCAGAACCTTATTATTGCAGGTGACTTCAATACAACCCGAGCTTCAAAGGAAAAAAGAGGGGGCTCAGTGGTAAGGGATCAATTTCGGGAAAGGTTGGAGGACCTTATCTCGGACTTGGATCTCTTTGATGTTCCCTCGATCAAGGGAATGTACACTTGGAATAATAGAAGGGCAGGGCCTGGGCACATAGTCGCAAGATTGGATATATTTCTGATCAACAACTCGTTGTTGTCCCTCCCTGTCAAACCATGCTCTACGAATCTTCCCTAGGCGGGCTCAAATCACCGTCCCATAAGACTGGCCTTCGAAGCTCAAAAGAATTGGGGCCCAATCCCCTTCAAAATCAACCCCCTTTGGTTGGATCACCCTGAGCTCATTCCCAATTATGGAATCAGTGGATCACATGCTCACCAAATTACATATGGGAGTAGAAACTAAAATTAGTCAAGGATTTCTTAAAGAGTTGTGCTAAAAACTCTTCGCAAAGCAAAGCAAAAGAAAAAAAGTCTCAGTTGGAATCTCTACAAGAAGAAATGGAAACTATAGAGATTCAACAAAACCTCCTCATTTAAGAGCAAAAACTGCACAAAGAGTACCTACAAGCTCTAGCAGAAGAGGAAATTGCTTGGTGCCTTAAATCCAGGAGTCTATAGCTAAAAGTAGGAGACCAAAATACATCTTTCTTCCACAATCAAGCCAAAGTCAAGAACTGGTCAAATCAAATAACAGAACTCAAAACCCCTGAAGGTGAAATCCTAAAGGATTTCACCCAAATCAAGCAGGACGCCTCCTCACATTTTCAAAATCTGTACACCACCTCTGGCAAGGATGAGGATCAACTAATTGAAGCCTTTCTCCAACATATTCCCAGAAAGATCATTGAGGATGACATCACCCACCTCAACAGACCCATAGAAGAAGCAAAAATCCTAAGAACCATGAATCAATTCCAAGACGACAAAGCCTCGAGCCCAGATGGATTCACACTACATTTCTATAAAAAAAATGTTGGCATATCATCAAAAACGACTTCATAAGAATGGTGTGTTTTGCACACAAGGCTAAAAAGTTGGGAGGAGAAACTAACTCTTGTTTCTTGGCTCTCCCCCCAAAGGATCTTGGAGCCTCCTCTCTAAACCACTTCAGACCCATCTCCCTGTGTATATTTCCTACAAAATCCTCTCCAAAATTATTGAAAACAGACTAAACCCCCTCCTAAGCTCGC
>SNQJ01S0027884.1:10026-35308 GCA_010110895.2 Picea sitchensis
ATCCGGGCATGACCTCTTCTACATGTGGCCTTAAGCTTCCCTGAGCTTCCTTGTGGAAAAAACACCTGTAAAGTCCTCAAAAGCCTCTGAAACCTATCCCAATGTGTTCAGAGCATAAAAATGAACCAAAAATGACTATTTAGTCACATGAAATAGAATTGTGCTCATCTGAGCATGACCTCAATCAATGAGGGCTTCAAGCTCCCTAGAGCTCTATGAAACTTCAATGGTGAAAAAATTGTAAAAGAAGTCTTCAAATGCCTTTGAAAACAGTGCCAATGGATTCAGAACCTCCAAAAATCCCTAGCTGGGCTTTTTCGGCACCTCATTTGGCCAAAAAATGAAGAAGATAGGCCTCTTGCCATTTTCTTCCTTCAAGCTTGTTGTCTCTGGTTCGCCAAAACACACCTCTGTATGTCCAACCTAGCACACACTCTCAAACTCATGCTAAAACCTAGCATCGGGTGCATAACTGAATAACGGTGTGAACTATAGGATGATTAATGGAACTAAAGTCCCCAACCGCCAAGATCATGGGCATATGGGTCACCATGTGACCTCGTTTCCCACACAAAAAGCTAGGTTCCAAGAGCGAATGTGTAATGGACAAGTGGTAGGCATGTGTTGTAACCGTTTCAAACCAAATCTATGCGCACGCAAAGTTGTGGACAGGTCATATGGGCGGACATATGAAACTAGGGGCTGGGGCTCCATTTGAAATACATATTCATGCACATTGTTAATCCATCGGTCATATGTATTACAATACAACCGCAGGCTGGGGCTAAGCCCCAGTCCGACCCCCGCGCCAAACTAAACAACAATCAACTTAAATATATTAAAAAACATATATATATCAAGTAATATAGTGTGGTGCATTGGTTGGTCAGACTTTGTCAAAGCTTCACGGTGGGGGAGGTCCGGGGGTCGATCCCCATGGACTCCATAATATTTTAAACAAACAACCATTGCCATAGTGCCACATGGTAGCCCACGACTGGGCCACGTGGCACCACTCCATTTGCCCATTAAATGCCACGTGTCAAAACATCATTCATCCAAAATATACCAATCAATGATTGCCACATCATCAACTTCCACCTTAGTGTACGGACCTACCACATCATCATACGACCTTTGCCACATCAGCTGTATGGATTGTACGGACTGTACAGTTAGCAATTTTTTTTTGCCTGTTTGACGATTCGAACAGATCATGATATCTCACTCATACGATGTTCGTTTGAACCCAAACGAGTTGCGTTGGGTTCATGACGACGAGGGCTACACACCCATTCATTTTGAGGAAATTCCGAGAACTTTGATTTTTGAGCTAAATTTTGACCCTTCGTCCAGATTTTGATCTCGCATTCCCACTTAAAGGCTTTTGGACCCACAAAATATTATGATTATCTGTCTAAGATTCAATACTCTTCTGCTTCCAAGTACTATCAACTGATTTTACTTGAAAAGTCTTTTTGACAATCACCTGGATACCTTGACATGCCTTGCACTGCAACTGACTATGTCCCTCAACCACCGTTCTCTGGCTGCTACTGGCCCACTATTCTCTTTGTTCTTGGAATACTGCCAACCTTCCCACTGAGAATCAAGTACCTCTTGTGAACTCTTTGGCGTCAAAACAATCCGCTCTACAATGGCTGCAAAAACTTTCCTGCGACATCTTGTCACAAACCAAGAAAACCATCAATCTTGAAAACAAATTTATACAAGACTGAAAATGATGCTAACAAAGTCTTTCTACTCTTCAAGTAAATGGTCGCATCTTGTACTTCATCAAAGTACATGGCATTTTCCTACATCTTGGTGTACTCAAAATCAACTTACAAGCCAACAAACACCATCGACTAAACAAAAGTCGAAAAACATGATCAACACAACATAGTCGTCAAGACAACATCAACACAAGTTGAGACTCATTTGAAACATATCGACCTTCCCAAAATGACAAGTCGACATTCATGATACATAATCATGTTACAATCATGAGTCATTCATGATGAACTATCACCAGGTTCACTATTTACACACACACAAAAACACATGTATGTACATAGCTCTTCAACTCTCCTTTAAGTACAAACATAAGTACATAAACCCAAAAACAAGTGGGTAGAAAAGAGATGAATATGAAAAAGATATATGGTTGTAACAAGTGATCATCATACCCCTCTTTTACATCCTCCTGGCGAAGTTGTGCAACAAACAAGAATGTATTCAAACGAATTGCATTCACATGCAACTTGCATCATACAAGTTGGGATAAACTGTTGCAACTTGTCTTGCTTTCAACATAAATGCATACATAAAGCTGAAATATGCATCTACAACAGAAAAATGCAAGCCTTACTTGCTCAAGAAATTCAACCATTTCTTACCAAGCCAACTCAATGGTGAATTTTTTTGCTGCAAATCGTCTTCTTGTGAATCATCTTGACACACATCGATGATGGAATCGCCTCTTCCATTCTTTCCAATCTCTTTATCCATCTGCATCTTGTGCTATGGATGAGTGGTTGGATGCAATGTCCAACATTGGTCAATGATATGACCCCTCTTCTGACAATGAGTGTAAATCTTTTTCATCCTCTTTTCAAGTTGTCTTTGCTTGGAAAGTTTCCTGAAAGTGGTCAATCTTTTCCAACATTTTGAAATATGATGGTTATATAAACCACAATATGTACATGGACTTTTTCTTCCATTTTTACATGCAAATTTATCATGCTTAACTTAATCGAAATCAACTGAATGATAGGCAGAATTATACCTTGAACATTCACCTTTATCGCTTCTTTGAGGAGGTGAATTTGAAGAGTTACAAGCTCTCCTTTGAAGACCAACAACCATGTTCTTGTCTGCATGGCTGTCATAACTCTCTTGTTTCACACATTTGCATTCATCTTGAACGCAAGCTTTGCATGCTTGGGGGATTGAACTTGAAACAAAAGTTCTTGATCTTTCACCTTTATAGCCTTCTTGAGGAGGTGAACTTGAAACAAAATTTGTTCTTCGAACTTTTTCCCTTGTCTCCTCAACTTTGGAATTTGCTCCATCTCTTTGTTCATATCCAAGAACACAATACTTGGGCCTCTCTTCAACAACAATAGTCTCAACAATTCCTTGTGCATGCTTGCCTAATCCTTTACCTTCATAGCCCATTTTTAACAATAACTTGGACCCTATTCCTCTTGTGTGATTTTCAAAAACACCAAAGCATTCATCTTGAGAGGAATTTGAAGATAAACTAACATTACATACCTCATGTTCATGCATGTACTTGGTAAGGGTTTCCTTTGCCTCGTAGAGTTGAGTCTCCATCTCATGCAACTTTTCAAGAAGCTGGTCTTTCTCCTCCTTCATGGCCATCAACTGCTCTTGAAGGGCAATGCTCTCTTCTCTATCTTCCCACAACTCTTGCACCATATCTCTCATGGTTACAAACTCCTTCAACATCTCTTTGTCAAAGAACTTGGATAATGAAGATGTATGAGAACTATCAATGTTTGAATCTTTCTCCATCCTTGCAAGATATCGACTTCAACACAAAACTTGCACAATAATAACAACAGCTAAATCTCTAGCTATCAATGGAAATCACATGAGCAAAACTATGCTCTGATACCACCTGATCTAAAAATAGGGGGTTGACTTCTTATGCTATGCAAGCACCCTCTATTTCATTAAAATAAAACTTTTCAGGACCTTGCTCAATGTGTTAAAATATGCAAGATAAATTATGTGCCGAGTTTATGCATCTTCTTTTAAATGTTCATGTATGAGGAATTTTTCCTTTAAATGGTTAAATATGTGTTTTAAATAAATACACAACAATCATAAATTGCAACAAATAAACCATCAAACTCACAACAATAACAAGATGATAAAGGAGTTCACCCCTCTCTGGGCTACATCTCCTTGAGCCTCCATCAATGGACTTGGCTCTCTGGGATTAATTTGTCAAATATTCTTTTACAAGCTACTTCTCAACTCCAATGGATTTACAGACTGTACCATTGGGATCAGAATACATAAAAACCCCAAAAATGACTAATAGAACTTTGAAAACGGATCTTGGTTCATCCGGGCATGACCTCTTCTACATGTGGCCTTAAGCTTCCCTGAGCTTCCTTGTGGAAAAAACACCTGTAAAGTCCTCAAAATCCTCTGAAACCTATCCCAATGTGTTCAGAGCATAATAATGAGACAAAAATGACTATTTAGTCACATGAAATAGAATTGTGCTCATCTGAGCATGACCTCAATCAATGAGGGCTTCAAGCTCCCTAGAGCTCTATGAAACTTCAATGGTGAAAAACCTGTAAAAGAAGTCTTCAAATGCCTTTGAAAACAGTGCCAATGGATTCAGAACCTCCAAAAATCCCTAGCTGGGATTTTTCGGCACCTCATTTGGCCAAAAAATGAAGAAGATAGGCCTCTTGCCATTTTCTTCCTTCAAGCTTGTTGTCTCTGGTTCACCAAAACACACCTTTGTATGTCCAACCTAGCACACACTCTCAAACTCATGCTAAAACCTAGCATCAGGCGCATAACCGAATAACGGTGCGAACTGTAGGACGGTTAATGAAACTAAAGCCTCCAACCACCAAGATCGTGGGAATATGGGTCACCATGTGACCTCGTTTCCCGCACAAAAAGCTATGTTCCAAGAGCGAATGTTAATGGACAAGTGGCGGGCGTTTGTTGTAACCCTTTCAAACCAAATCCACGCACGCGCAAAGTTGTGGACAGGTCATATGGGAAAACATATGAAACCGAGGGCTGGGGATCCATTTGAAATATGTATTCGTGCACATTGTTAATCCACCGGTCATATGTATTACAATACAACTGCGGGCTGGGGCTAATCCCCAGCCCGACCCTCGTGCCAAACTAAACAAAAGTCAACTTAAATATATTAAAACACATATATATATCAAGTAATATAGTGTGGTGCGTTGGTTGGTCGGACTTTGTCAAATCTTCACGGTGGGGGAGGTCCGGGGGTCGATTCCCATGGAATCCATAATATTTTAAACAAACAACCATTGCCATGGTGCCACGTGGCAGTCCACGACTGGGCCACATGGCACCACTCCATTTTCCCATTAAATTCCACATGTTGAAACATCATTCATCTGAAATATACCAATCAACGATTGCCACATCATCAACTTCCACCTTAGTGTACGGACGTGCCATGCCATCGTACGACCTCTACCACGTCAGTTGTACAGACTGTACAGTCAGTAATTGTTTTTTTGCCTGTTTGACGATTCAAACAGATCGCGATATCTCACTCATCCGACATCTGTTTGAACCCAAATGAGTTGCGTTGGGTTCATGACGACGAGGGCTACGCACCTGTTTGTTTTGAGGCAATTATGAGAACTTTGATTTTTGAGCTAAATTTTGACCCCTGGTCCAGATTTTGACCAATAAGCAATATGATTCAGTCATGGTGGTGGTTGAAAAATTAACAAAGGATGCTCATTTTGTGCCTGTGAATACAATGCATACAACAACTAATATTGCATAAATTTTCATGAAGGATATTGCTAGGTTGCATGGGATACCTAGGACAATCGTCTCGGACAGAGATACAAAGTTTACCACCAATTTCTGGAGGGGATTGTTTAAAGGATTTGGCACAAATATAAACTTTATCACAACATATCATCCCCAGACAGATGGGAAAATAGAGAGAGTCAATCGAATAATTGAAGATATGTTGAGAATGTATGTGATGGATAAGCCATCTAAGTGGGAAGATTACTTACACTTGGTTGAGTTTGCATATAATAATGGGTATCAAGATTCATTGAGAATGAGCCCATTTGAAGCCTTGTACGGTAGGAAATGTGATAATCCAGTAAGTTGGGACAACCCAACAGATAGAGTGGTACTTGGACCGAAGTTGCTCAAGGACATGGAAGACTAGGTGGTCAAGATCAAGCAGAATTTAAAGGCAGCTCAGGATAGACAAAACGTTTATGCAAACAACAATAGGAACACTATAGAATTTAACTTAGGGGAGCATGTACTTTTGAAAGTGAGGCCCAAGAAAATCTCTTTGAAGTTGGGTAGTAGTACAAAGTTGGCAGCCAGATTCTATGGTCCATTTGAAATATTGGACAAAATAGGGTCAGTTGCATACATGCTTGCATTGCCTTCTTCCATGAATGTGCATAATGTATTTCATGTCTCTTTACTAAAGAAATATGTACATGATCCTAACCATGTTATTGATTGAGATCTGATTCAGGTAGAGACAGAGGGATATTTTCAGGTTCATCCAGTGTGGGTATTGGACAAAAAAGTCAAAATGCTTCGAAATCGAGTTATAGAGCTGGTAAAATTTCAGTGGATCTGCTACGGTCCTGAAGATTCTACCTAGGAGAATGAATATGCCATGTGGGTAGAGTTCCAGTAGCTTTTTGAATAAATTTTAGATTTTGATCTCTATTTTCTATATGCACTGAGGACAGTGCCAAAATAAGGGGGAGGGGATGTAACACCCTAGGTTTTGAACCCCCATTTTAAATAATATATTGTTATAGTGTTGAGAGGCCAGGGTGCCCAAACAATTATTAAAAGTCTAGTGTGCCCAATACATGTAATGTTTTTTTATCATTTTTAATAATAAATACATGGCTGGCTGCTAGATGGACAAGGACTAGAGTTATAGGTGGCTATGATTCCACAAGAGAGGGGGATTGAATGGCTAAGCGTTTATTACTATTTTAATTACCCCTTTTTTTCTAAGGGAGGGGATCGGTTACATGAGATTCTTGGGGAAAGCTAGGAGGTTCTTGATTCCCCATGAAGTTACTTAAACCTTCCTCTGGTCTGAAGGGGGGTGGGACTGATGGCTTGTTCATTGATTTCATGTACGTTCATTCATTTCCCTCACACACTTTCATGCACCCACTTACCCTTCATTGATCCATCCTCATCTACGTATTGGCTTGGGAAAGGGAACTGAACTGCTGAAGAATTAGCCATGGTATGGTGGGTTGTAGTGGTCACTGGTGTGATCCAGTCGTGACTTGAGGCCTACATGTCTGAGATGCATTGTCATATTTCCAACGTTTCTCGCAGCTACAAGTCCTCAGAGTTCCAACATTGAGATTCTGGACCAATTGCGTTGGAACCCGAATAAGGAGAAGGATTGCCTGAGGGACTCCTTGGCAGAGAAGGGTGGAGGTTTGTTCTCTCGGGTGGTGCAAGTTGGGTAGAAGAGAGATGGGTACTTGGATTGTTGTGAGAGCTTGGGTGTTGACTGGTTTGGGAAGCCAGGTAACACTCTCGAACCATCCTTGTGGATTCATGGCCCTGGCTTGGGGGTGATGTTGTTGTTGAGTTTTGGAAAAGTAGTGTCTATGGTTGGGTGGAACGTCCTTGGTCTGCAGCCAGTTGGTGTCATATTTCATAAAGATAAGTGCTCTCTGTTATGGTATCATTTACATGTATATGAATGTATTTCCACCGTATATTTAATTATCGTTTAATTGAATCTTTATACTATGCATGCTTTCTAATTACTGTTGTGCATGCCGTTAAAGTCTTTTCTTTTATGCATCCTTAAATTTTAAAAAGGTATCGATGAGAGAAAGAAGTTTGAGGGCAAGATTGAAGGTAGCGTAACCCAACCTGTGGTTGGTTGGGTATGTTACATGTATCATTTATTTTTACATACTAACCATTCATCCATCATATTTCTAATGAACAAAATGGATGTGAAAGAAAGGGTCATTAGATGATTGTTTTTATTATAGGAATTTGACTTAACTTTTCTTGAAAAACCAGGAAAATAGAATGTTGTTGTAGATTTCTTGTTTAGACTAAAAACTCATGATGAACAAGAATTTATCGATGAATCATTTCTAGATGAGAACCTATTTTCAATATCAGTGTGAACCCCATGGTTTTATAACATAGAAAAATATCTAGATACAAGGAAGTTTTCTTATCACTTTTCATGCAAAGGGTACTACAAAATTGTAAAAAAATGTTCCACATATACATGGATATGTTAGCACTGATATTCACCCTAATATTGCGGGAGGATAATCCCAATACCCATAGAAAGGTTTGTGGAGGTAGGTTTATGAGTGGAGGTCAAATGGAAAAAACTCAGAGTAAGAATGTTTTAACATGGAAAAATGGGCTAGCAATGCATAAGAAAATGAGGTTCTCATTAACTTCAGTCAGTGGTTTAAGGTTAAAGATGAGAAGGGGGAAGACTTAGTGAGGAAAGTGGATAAGTCTTCCATGAGCATCCGGTCTTCATACAGATTGGTGCATAAAAACTCAGGCACAAGAGAACTCTTGAACTTAAGTTTAAGATACTGAAATATATCATAGCAACATTATAATCAAACCTCAATTACAATACAACTACAACACCTTGTCTTGATATTCCATGCACGATAATTTTAGCATAAGAGGAAACAAGACAATGAAAGAAATACTGAAATAGGTCATAGCAACATTATAATCAAACCTTCATTACAATACAACTGCAATATGTCATCTGGATCTTCCATGCACGAGTGTTTCAGAAAAATAGGAAACAAGATAGAGAAAGAAACTGACTTCTATTAATGAGAAAGTCTCAGGTCTCATACATAACCAAAGAACAACTCTGCTATCAAACTATTAAAAAATAGAGAGCTCTTCTCAACCATCGACCTCGAAAAATTCTTAAACTGATCTATTTATACTCAGATCAGTGGACAACTGCTAGGAGAGTCATTTGGCCATTCCATCCAATGCTCTTCATCTGTGCATCCTTTTTTCAGACTGTGCATGTAACCTTCTGTCAGATGCAAAGCTCAGATCAACATGGGCTTGCAGAAATGATGCAGGAGCATCGCCATCAAAGCACAAGTGGGAGACAACTGGGTGTATTATCGTGTATTTTGAAATGTTTTTGAATTTCAAATATCGGTTTATTAATATAAAATCTAACAATTTTTTTTTGATTTATGAACATCTTTAATGATCAGAGGTTGAGCCATCACATAATATCATTGGGGAATGTCTTTTTTTTTATGAGACAGATCGCAGTATAGATATGGAGATTTCGCTCTTATCTGTCTGACTCGATATTTATTGTAATAAATGATAAGTAGTTGGTAGAATTTAATTCTGATAGGATAGCATAGAGTAGTTGGAGGGCAGAACTCAAGGGAGTCACTTTGTATAAATCATTTTATTGTTTTCGAGGAGAGGTTGTTGTTGCCGTTGAATCTAGTGTATAGATTGTCATTGTAAGACAAGAGTTAGGAGATACAAAGAGATATTGTAAAAATGTATGTAAGTTTCATTTGAATGAATGTAGTAGAGGAATATTGTCCCAAAGAGGGTCATTATGTGTCTTTCTGAATGAATGATAGGATTTATGTTTAATTTCACTTCTATGTTATTTCTTATTCTTGTATCCATGACCACATTTTCATTGTTGAATGTATGAGTCACTATAAAGAGTAACTAAGTTTACATTGTTTCTCTTCATTGAGTGAGTGCAAGGCGTGCATAGTGTCAGCAAGGAGTGTGTGACCAAGTATGTTTYGACTCAAATATCATAAGAGATAAAGAGAACTTGTATGTGTTCAATGAATGCATTGACATCCTCAAGGAGTGCATGGTAGAGTTTTCAGATTCGAAATCTCAAGAGAAGTAGCATGATTTTAGTCATGACAGACAAAAGAGGTTGGAGAATAGTCGCAAGGAGTGTAAAGTTATCCATAGGGGATTCGACTATGGAAGAGGGTCTGTTGCAAGGTGTGCACATATAAAAATTTTGACTAAGTGTCAAAGAGGGTGTTCAGAGAAACGAGAGAAGGTAGAAGAAGTAAATCTCAGGAGGGAGAGCGGTGGAAATTCTTCAAGGAGAGAAGTCCTTGGAGTCTTCACTGAAATCGGTGGATGAGATTCGTTTTGGAGGGAGATGAACAATTACATATTGTTAGATCTAGGAGCGCTACATGGAGGGTAGTCATAAGTTTTTTCGACACTTCGGATTTCGGGAATTTTGGAGGATTGTTGAAAGCATAATCGTGAAGTCCAAAGTCGTGAACATAACCTTAGTCATTGATCGTGAAAGGAGCATGTGGAAACGCATCAAGGAATTTGGGAATTGGAAGTCCGGAGGTCTGTGTATGAGAGTGCTAGAGTTTCTCAAAGTTGCAATACCCAAACCATCGTGGGGTCGGAGGATCTTAGGAGACGCGTGGCGAGAGTCTGAAAATTTGGAGAAAATCACTGTAAGAAAATTCGAAGGAGGAGTTTGGAAAATCCCCGAAGTCTGAATCGCATAGAAATAGGCCCATGGTCATAGTTGTGGTCATTTGAGAAAAGGACATGTGTGTGTGTACAGTGGTTTTGGGTGCCGCAGGGACCCAAGGAGTCACCCCGACTCAGTATTGTGAATGATCCAAGACTGGGAGGTCGAGCAGCCCTTTGGAGGGAAGGGGGTATGCACCAGAAGTGGTATCAGAGCTAGTACATAATTGAGTTCTGTAAGAAGAGAGGTAACCTGATATCAACGAGAGGTATCAGAAGCGTTAGAACAATTCTACCTAGAAGACGTGCTAAACCACCTATATCAAATAGAGCTATGAAAAGGGAGATGAGAGAATTGTGTGTAAGGTTGGATGCCATGGAGACAACACAAAGGAGAGAACCTGATGATGGAGACATCAGCGAGGAAAAAAATGAAGAATTAGAGGTCGAAGAAGCTGTAGCTAAGGATGTTGCGGAAGAAATCTTGTTGAAAGAGGTTGTCAAATTGGGAGCCAGAGAAAATATTGTCGTCCCTATGTATGAAGTAAACTTAGACACATAAGAATTTCTTGAATGGATACGAGAAATGGACAAGTATTTCGACAATGAGGATGTCGAAGAGGAGAAAAAGGTAAGACATGTTGTCACTAGGTTGAAAGGACATGCAATGTTGTGGTGGGATGAACTACAGGCCAACAGGAGGAGAAAAGGAACAAAAATATTAAAAGTTGGGATTGAATGGTAGCCAAGCCAAAGGAGAAATACATGCCCAAGGATTACCAGATAAATTTATTCAGGAGGATGCAGAACCTGAGATAGAGAGGATTGACTGTGAAGGAGTACATAGAGGAGTTTTACAAATTGAACATTAGATTTGGATAGAGAGAGAGATGGAGAGAAAGTTGCTAGATATATCAATGGCCTGAGATATGATATCCAAGACTAAATCAGTATGGTGACAGTTAGGATAGTAGAGGATGCGTATCAATTTTCACTGAAAGAAGAAGAGAAGTTGACCAGGAAGCAGAGTCAACAAAATAGAGGTCAAATATGGAACATAGGAAAAGGAGTTGCCTTGGATAAATTACAGAATCCCAAAGATGAGGCGGAGAAACCACGTAGTCACTTTGAGAGAGGAGGAAGTTCCCAAGGAAGGAAGAGTGGTGGTAGAAAATGTTTTCCCAGAGGAAGAGGAAGAGGCAGAGGAGGAGAAGTAAGATGTTATGCCTCTGGAAAAACATTACACATGTCTTGGAATTTCCCCGAGAGGAAGAAAGTCGGTGAAGCTCACATTTCGGAAGCACATAAATGAGATGTTGAGGCAGAAGGTGCAGATGATGGGAAATCATTGATGATGAAAAAGGTTATTTTGAAGCAAGAGCCAAAGACCGAAAAACAACACAGAGGAACAATTTTTTCAAGACAACTTTCAAAATGAAGGACAAGGTTTGCAAGGTGATAATTGACAGTGGGAACACTAACAAATTAGTATCCATGGAGATGGTGGAGAATCGAGAGCTGGATACGAATGCACATCTGACACCGTATAAGGTCTCATGGTTGCAGAAAGGTCATAAGGTAACAATCACTCAACAATGACTGGTTGAATTTAAAATAGGAGGATATAGAGATGAGATTCTATGTGATGTGATTCCCATGGATGTATGTCATGTGCTGTTGGGAAGACCGTGGAAGTATGACAGGAATGTCATTCATGATGGGAGGAGGAATACTTACACCTTAGAGAAGAATGGTAGGACACACAAGTTTCTTCCAGTTGAAGAAAAGAAGGTGAAGGATGAATCTAGCACGAGCATAATTCTCATGAGTGGGAAGGAACTCCTGAATGAAGTAAAGAAGGAACATGAGATGCAATTTGTTGTAGTGAGGAAGCCGAGGGTTATCCTTACCAATAATTTAATGGAATATTTACCTGAGGAAGTTCAGGAACCTTTAGAGAATTTTGTTGATATTGTAGTGTATGAGTTGCCAAACTCACTACCACCTATCAGAAGTATCATCCATCACATTGAATTTATACCAAGAGAAAGTCTGCCGAATAAAGTAGCATATAGGTTGAAACCTCAAGAGAATGAGGAGGTGAAGAGACAGGTTCAGGATATGTTAGACAAGGGATTGGTCAGAGAAAGATTGAGTCCATGTGTAGTGCCAACTTTATTAAGTCCAAAGAACAATGGAGGATGGAGAATGTGTACGAACTCGAGGGCCATAAACAAGATCATCATCAGATATAGATTTCCATTACCAAGGGTGGATGACTTGATGGATTGCCTAAGTGGAGCTAACTATTTTTCAAAGATAGATTTGAAAAGTGGATATCAACAAATAAGGATGATATAAGGTGATGAGTGGAGAAAAACATTCAAGACAAATGAGGGGTTGTATGAATGGCTTGTTATGTCATTTGGCTTAACGAATGCCCCGAGTAATTTTATGAGGCTGATGATTGAAGTGTTAAAAGATTTCATTGGTAAGTTTGTAATTGTATATCTGGATGATAGACTGGTCTTTAGCAAGACTAATAAGGATCACTTGAGACATTTGACATTGGTGATGAGGAGGTTGCAGCAAGAGAAGTTGTTGATTAATTAAAAAAAATCCTCTTTCATGAAGACAAAACTCATTTACTTGGGTTTTGTGATTTCTTCAAACGAATTGAAGATGGATCCCGAAAAGTTGAAAGTGATCAGAGAATGGCTGTCATCGAAGAATATCTTTGAGGTAAGAAGCTTCCATGGATTAACAAGTTTCTATCAGAAGTTCATCATAAATTTTAGTGGGATTAGTGCTCAAATGATGGATACAGTGAGGAAAAGACACAAGTCTTTCAAGTGGACATAATAGGTTGAGAGGAGTTTCAACAACTTGAAGGAGAAAATAAGGGAACAACCGATTCAAGTATTACGGGATTTCGGAAAGACATTTCAAGTAAGATGTGACGCGAGTGGAGTTGCAATTGGAGCGGTCTTAAGTCAAGATAACAAACGTGTTGCATATTTCAACAAGAAGTTGAATGAAGATAAAAAGAAGTACTCCACATATGATAAAGAGTTATATGCCATAATCCAAGCCTTGAAGAAATGGATACACTATCTCATACCAAAGGAGTTTGTTTTGTATAGTGACAATCAATCTTTGCAATTCATAACCAAACAGGAGAAGTTAAACCAGAGGCATGCCAAGTGGATAGAGTTTATGAAAAAATTAAATTTTGTCATTAAACATATTTATGGAAATGCTAACAAGGTTGTTGATGCATTGACCAAGAGAATTTGGATTCTGTAGGAATTTCAAGTCAAGACCTTGGGGTTTGACAACCTTAAGGAAATGTACCACAATGATCAAGATTTTGGAGAGGCATATGAAGCATGTGCGAATCCTGTTCTTAGAGACAGAATCCAGTGGGTCGAATATCTGATTCAGGATGGGTTGTTGTTCTAAGGGTGCCATTTTTTCATACCAATATGCTCGATGAGGGAGAATTTGCTGAAGGAAAAACATAGTGGGGGTCTAGCTGGAAATTTCAGCCATGAATTTTTTTTTGTCCAATTAAACAGTTCATATTATTGGCCAGGTATCATAGCAGAGGTGAAGTGATTTGTGAACAATTGTAAGATTTGTTAGTATTCCAAGGGGAAGAAGTAGAACACTGGGTTGTATCATCCATTTCCTATTTCAGATAGGCCTTTGGATGCAATAAGCATGGATTTCATGTTGGGATTACCAAGGACACAAAGAGGAAGTGATTCCATATTTGTGGTGGTGAGCATATTTTCAAAGATGGCACACTTTATCCCATGCCAGAAGACCAATTATGCAATGCATGTTGCGAATTTGTTTTTCAGAGAAGTTGTGAGACTCCATGGATTGCCCAGGAGTATAGTTTTAGACATGGATACCAAATTTGTTGGTCATTTCTAGAGGGTGTTGTGGAAAAATTTGGGGACAGATCTATCTTTTAGTTCTACATATCATCCATAAACGGATGGACAGATTGACGTGGTAAATAGAAGCTTAGGATATTTGTTGAGGAGTTTGGTCACTGAACACCATAGTCAGTGGGATCAGATTCTAACACAAGATGAGTTTGCATATAGTGACTCAGTGAACAGAAGTAGTGGGAAAATTCCATTTCAAATCGTGTACAGAATAAATCCGAGAGGAGTGTCAGAGTTGAGAGATCTGAAGCAGAGCGAGTTTAGAAGCACTAGAGTTGAAGACTTCGCTGCAGATATGTAGGGAATTCACAATCAGATCAAGGAGCAGTTGAAGAAGAGAAACAATGAATACAAGCATAGAGCTGATCAACATAGGAGAAAGCTTGAATTTGAAGTCGAAGATCAAGTCCTAGTACATCTAAGGAAGGAAAGGTTCCCAAGGGGAACATACAATAAGCTGAAGCTGAAGAAAATAGGGTCGTGTAAAATCCCGAGGAGATTTGGTGAGAATGATTATGATTTAGAGTTGGTAGAAGACATGGGTATATCTTCCATATTCAACATTTCAAACATATATCTATACAAGGAAGATAGAAACAGAGGGTCAGAAGATTGAGGAGAGATCCAGTAGATAAAGAAAATGCATGTAGCAGAGAATATGCATACGAAAAAGATCATATATCAGTGAGTTGTTAATAAGACTAGAAGGAAAATGTATTTTGAGTATTTGGTGAAGTGGAAAGGATGACCAGTAGAAGATGCCAGTTGGGTTGGTGAAGCGGATATCCAGAAACATGGAAGATCGGTGCAGGATCCCATGGACAGGAGCCCATAAATTTTTCATCCAAGGGAGTATGATGCAGGAGCATCGCTAGCAAAGTACAAGTGGGAGACAACTCGATGCATTAGCGCGTATTTTGAAATGTTTTTGAATTTCAAAGACTGATGTATTAATGTAATATCTGACAAGTATTTTTGAGTTATGAACATATTTAATGATCGGAGGATGAGCCATCGCGTAAGATTGGTGGGGAATGTATTTTGTTTTATGAGATGGATCACAGTATAGATCTGGAGCTTGCACTCTTATCTATCTAACTCGATATTTATTGTAATAAATGATAAGTAGTTGGTAGCATTTAATTCTGATAGCATAGCATATAGTGGTTGGAGGGAAGAACTCAAGAGAGTCCCTTTGTCTAAAGCATTGTATTGTTTTCGAGAAGAGGTTGTTGTTGCTATTGAATCTAATGTATAGATTGTCATTGTAATCCAAGATTTAGGAGATACAGAGAGATATTGTATGAATTCATGTAAGTTTCAGTTGAATGAATGTAGCAGAGGAATATTGTCCCAAAGAGGGTTGTTATGTGTCTGTTTGAATGAATGATAGACTTTATTTTTAATTTCACTTCTCCATTATTTATTGTTCTTGTATCCATGGCCGCATTTGCATTGTTGAATGTATGAGACATTGTAAAGAGTAACTAAGTTTAAATTGTTTCTCTTGATTGAGCGAGTGCATGGCATGCATAGTGTCTGCAAGGAGTGTGTGACCAAATGAGTTTTGACTCGAAGCTCAGAAGAGATAACGAGAACTTGTATGTGTCCAAGGAATGCATTGACGTCTGCAAGGAGTGCGTGACAGAGTTTTCAGATTCGAAAGCTCAAGAGAAGTAGCATGATTTCAGTCACAACAGACAAAAGAGGTTGGAGAATAGTCACAAGGAGTGTAAATTTATCCACAGGGGATTCGACTGTGGAAGAGGGCATGTTGCAAGCTGTGCACAAATAAAAATTTCAACTAAGTGTTGAAGAGGGTGTTTAGAGAAACGAGAGAAGGTAGAAGAAGTAAATCTCAGGAGGGAGAGCGGTGTAAATTCTTCAAGAAGAGAATTCCTCAGAGTCTTCACTATAATAGGTGGACAAGATTCATTTTGGAGGGAGATGAACTATTCCAGACCATCATATCTGGGAGCGCTACATGGAGGGTATCTGTAAGGTGTTTCGACACTTCGGAGTTCGGGAAGTTTGGAGGCTTTCCAAAAGAAGAATCACGAAGTTCGAAGTCATGAACAAATCCTCAGTTGTTGATCGTGAAAGGAGCACATGGAAATGGATCAAGCAATTCAGGAATCGAAAGTTCAGAGGTTTGTGGATGAGAGTGCTAGATTTTTGCGAAGTCATGAAACATGAACCATAGTGGGGTCGACATATATTAGGAGACACATGGAGAGAGTCTGGATATTCAGATAAAATCACTTCATGAAAAGTCAAAGGAGGAGTTTGGAATATCCACGAAGTCCAAATCATGGAGAAATAGGCCCAAGGTCATAGCCGTGGTTATTTGAGAAAAGGACCTGTGTGTGTGTGTAGAGTGGTTTTGGGTGCCGCAAGGACCCAAGGAGTCACCCCAACTCAGTATTTCGAATGATCCAAGACTAGGAGGTCGAGAAACCCTTTGGAGGGAAGGGGGTTTGCGCCAAGACAAAACCATCCATCGTGGTACCTCAGGCAGATAGTTTTTTCTCCACGTCCAAACCCTCCATGCCTTATATTTATGGAGTGAGTCAAGGTTTCAACTATCGGTCCTTGTTCATTAACTGACTTCTCCTCAGGATCGGGACAAGGCTTGATGACTAACGGGTGACCACATGTTTCTATTGGATTCGACACTAAATGAGAACGTGATTTCGGGGCCGTCAAAAGAGGTTTGGACCCACACTGCTTTTGGGCCCAAAACTCACCACCTTCCTCCACGTAGCTTTCTCGAAATACCATGGTTTAGATTTTGGCCCACTCAATGATTTTAATGCCTGATCATGTTGTGGAACCGAAATGAAATGTGGTCGTTGATATGACCGACCCTAGGATCTCCGTCGTTGAAACATGAACTTGGCTGCTACTTGTATTTCAAACCAAATGGGTTGCCTTTGGCTGATGTGCTCCGTGTTCATGGTTGTCACTTGTATCAACAAAGGACTTATATGACTTGTTGTGAGCTCAGGAAAACCATATGACCAGTACTTTGAACCCAAACCCTGATAAGTGTTTATCCTTTGAGAGAAACATAAAAACTTGGACTGACACTCAGTCAAGTGATACACCAAGGGAAACCAGGTCCTTAAACAAAAGGGAAATCAAGTTTACCAGTCAGAAGGGAAAAATTCTAGGACTGAGATACGGAAAAGAGAGATGAGGCAAGGGTGCATAATTAGGTATTAACAACAATTACAGGTGACCCTTGAAAACTTCATGTGATAACATTGGCTCCATAGGGGATGGCATGCTCCCTATGAGCTGTCAAGAACAATCAGTTTCAGTGCCTTATTTTTTGGGTCATGGGGTCACTTATTCAAATAGAAATTAAAGAGAAAGTGGTATCTACAATGGATGGAAAGACAATCATGGCTTAAGAAAAATATGTTTTTAGAAAGTTCCCATTGATAGGGCCACCAAAAAATTTGGAATCCTCCAAGTTCTGCAATCTATAAGTGTTATTTGAAAATACCTTAGAAATATTGAAAGGAACAATCCATAAGGCTTCAAATTTACCATGTTTTCCTTTTTCCTACTTAGGTGTATTCCACTTGAGCACTAGATCTCCCAGCTGAAAATGTTCCTTGCTTACCCTCTTTTAAAAGGCTCATTTTATCTTTTGTTGATGGTCCTAAGATTTATCAAGTAGTTTCTCCCTAGTCTGATGTACTTCTACTAGTTGTTGTATCCTACTGACCATATCATCAGGTTCTCCTTGGTAGTCTTGGAGGAATTTTTCCACAGGAAAGGAAAGTTGAGTAGGAAAGATAGCCTCAACCCCATACACAAGTTGAAAGGGGAAACACCAAGTGATCTCTTTGTTGTAACTCTATCATCCCATAAGGAAAATTTTAGCTTGGAATCCTATGATTTCTTATTGTCTTCTAACAATTTCTTGATGATATTTATGAGGCTCGTGTTAGTGGACTATGAAAAACCATTTCCTTGGGGGTAGTAAGGAGTATAATGGACTACTGCAATACCATATTGTTCACAGAACTTGATCAATGGTTCATCTTTGAAGGAGGCATCATTGTCAGTAACAATATTGCTTGGACAACCAAATATGGACATGATATATTCAAGAAAGATAATGATTACCTTATGGGAGACACTCCTTGTAGGAATGGCTAATATCCACTTGGTTAAATAATCAGTGGCATTCAAAATCCACCTATGTTTACCACTTGAGGATGGGTGGATTTACCCAATGAATTCAAGACCCCACTGTTGAAAACGTCTAGAAACCACCACAAGTTTCAAAGGAAAATATTTTAGTTGTTTCTTTCCAGAAAACCTTTGGCATTTGAAACAAGCTCTAATATTTTCACAAACATCAGTAAAAAGTCAAGGCCAAAAATACATAGCTCTGAGGATCTTATAAGTTGTGGTTCTCCAAATATGATGTCCCCCACATAAGCTGTCATGAAAATCAGTTATGGCCCTTTGGGCCTCCTGTGGATCCAGACATATCAAAATAAATCCTAGAGGATATTTCCAATACAAAACCTAATCAATGAGACAATATTTGTTTGCTTTGATTTTCGAATATCTCACCTTATTCTTGTCTAATCCATCAAGAGGCCACAACTTTTGCAGAAAATATATGATATTTCTATACCAACTGCATTCTACCAAATTGGGGTTGACATGAGATCTTTTATCAGTAAATTCAACTTCCTTATTTTTTGAGTTTATGTTCATGAAATTAACCCCCAAATATTTGGAATTTGATTCAGCCAACAACCTGGCTAAACCATGGTCTTTCACCAGTTTAATTGGCTTTATTTCAATGTCAAATTCTAGAATTTTAGCAATACATTTGCTTCTCTTCCCATCTATGTCGGGTTGGATCAATATCTCTTTAACTAAGGTTGAAGGGACATATGCAACAATATTTGAATGCAAAACATATATCCTTAAATCCTTGAGGGCTTTGACCAAATCATAAGCCTTCTTTTCCAAGATATCATATCTCGTTTCTGCATCCCTCAATGCTCTGTTGAAAAAGGAAATAGTCTGCTCTAATCCCTCTGCATTTTTCTGTAGCAAAACAACAACTAATGTGTCAAGTGAGGTGAAGGAAAATGTCATAAAATCCTTGGAATAGTTATGGTTGATGAGTAGGGGTGCTTCATTTAAGGCCTTTTTTATCTGATCAAAAGATTCTCGAGCCTCAAAAGTCCATTTCACCTCATTTCCCTTTCTGAGCATGGTTGTAATCTATTTTACTAATTCAACATAGTTAGAGATGAACCATCTTAGAAAATTGATTTTACCCAAGAATAATGAACCTATTTCTTAGATCTAGGAAAAGATAAGGCCTGGATGGCCTCTACTCTACTTGGAGCAATTCTTAATCATTCAGCTGACACAATGTTCCCCAATAATTTACCTTCCTTCATAGAAAACAAATATTTCTTAGGATTAAGAGAGAGACCAAACCTTATGAAATTCAGGAAGACCTTCTTCAAATGATGACAATGCTCTTCGTTAGATTTTGAGAACACTGTAATGTCATCCAGATAGATGTCTACAAATTTTTCTTTCTCCCCAATAAAGGAAATGTCCATGGCTCGCTGGAAGGTTGCTCCTGCATTCATCAATCCAAAGGGAATTTTAGCATACATGAATGTGCCCCAAGGAGTAGTGAAGGTTTTATTCTCTCTATCTTTAGGTAGGATAGAGATATGATTGTAGCCAGAGAAGCCATCAATCATATACATCCTATATGAACCAGTCAATCTCTGCAAAATGTGCTCCATCTTTGGTAAGGGGTAGTTATCTTTTTTGGAGCTCCTGTTCAAATTCCTAAAATCAACACAACCTGATTTCCCCATTTAAATTCCTCACAGGCACTAAGTTAGCCACCTAGTCTGAATATCTCAAAGGAACAATGATTTGGGCATCCAACATATTTTTCACTTCTTTTTCCATAATAGGCAGCAACATGAGATTTATTTATCTGAGCTTCTGCCTAAAAGGTTTGGTTTCATCTTTCAAATGGATCTTATGTTCAATAATGTTGGTGTCATATGCTCTTAAATCTTCATATTTCCAGGCAAACACATCAGCAAACTCTTTCAAAATATTGACATACTCATCCCTGTGTTCCTTTGACAAACTGCTAGAAAATTTAACATACTTTGGATCTTCCTTTGTTCTGAAATTGCATTCAGTCACATCAACATTTTCAGTTGAACCTTTAATATTTACAGCTACATCATTTCTGTCAAACTATCTCTCCAAGGGGACAAGTCCTTTTGGAATATGGTTACCGGGTAACTGAACAATATGATGGTCAACAATTTTATTCAGAAAAATATCAGCACGAGGGATTTCTTCAGTATCCTTATATTGATCAATATGTAAACTAGAAAATTCACCCACAGTCTCAAGAAATATTTTTATCTCAAGATCATCCTCAAAAGCCTTCCAATGTTTGACATTTTCAGGAATAGAGGGTCTATACTTTACTTCCACATCATACTTTAGTTTGGGGGGAAAAGGAACCCTGAAATTACTTGTTGAGATAGCCAAGGAATCTGCCACAATGTTCTCCTCTCTTGGAAAAAATGAGATATTAAAATCTAAGAAGAAACTATTGACAAAATCCCAGACTTCATTTATGTAGGTCCTTAACTTGGGGTTTTTAGCTTGATACATATTTTTGACTTGATGAACAATCAACTCAACATATCCAAACACCGCTAGTTCTTCAATCTTCATGTCTTTAGCAGCCCTCAAACCTAAAACAAGAGCCTCATATTCTACCAAATTGCTTGTTGTTTCAAATTATAGCTTGTAAGAAAGAGATATGGTCTCTTGGGTAGGGGAAATAAAAACTACCCCAACACCAACACTCTCCCTAGAAGAGGATCCATCAAAAAACATCTTCCAAATATGGGTATTTACTACTATTAGGAGGAGTATCTTCACAACTGGTAACAGTTTCCTTTCCAATTTCAATAAGTGTTTGAGGAGCATCAATGATTTTTAACATAYTGGTTCCTAAATCAGTATCAACTGCAAAAATAGGGTGGTTTGTAGGATTTGCTTCATCACTGATAATGTAAGCAAGTCATGCTTCCCTATAAAGACTTCTATGTCCCCCCCAAAACACAGGAATGGTGGCATATGAAAGATCCATATGCAAATTTCCCCCTATCCTTTTGATCAAATATCTATACAAGAACATCCCAAAATTAGGGGGGACATTAGCCACCTCAATATCCATGACCACACTTTTCATTGGAAATTGGAAAAAGGAAACAACCAGGTCTTTAATAACCCCAAGGCACTTCATTTTCCTGGAATCAAATGAGTATAGGTCATGGTAGGTTTTTGTAACCTTCAAACCAATATCATCCATGATAGTCTTAGGCATGAGATTATGAGATGCCCCTGAATCCATCAAACAACTGTGCAACACTTTATCATGAATGTTCAATGATGTATAGAATGGAGGGGAAGAGTCATCCCTATCCTCTACCAAAGGTCCCAGTATGAAAGTTGGTTTTTCATCTTGGAGGTTGGCTGAATCTATGGAATAAGGTGAAGGTTCAGATTGTAACATTTTGGAGAGGAACCTTTTGAAATCCTCATTCTTAACTAGCTCCAAAAAAGTTACAAGGATTTTAATTTTTTGAATCTCATTCTCAAAGATAAAATAGGAGGGAAGCCTCATAATATTATTCAATTTTGGGGTATGGATATTAAACACTACCTGGGGGTTTTGTGCCTCTTTTTCTTTGTTGCTAGCTGCCACACCCTTAGCGAGATCCTTTTTTCCAGTATGTTGATCAGAAAATTTAGGCTTTCCCTCTTTCTTCTTTGACCTTAGGTTGTATCTATTTGGATTTCTATTGGTCCTTTCCCATTTTCTCAATTCATTTAGTTGGATATCCATGAGAGACTCTTCATATGCAGATTGGGTTAAATGAGGAGATGAAGAGGTTTCACCAAGAAAATGGATTTCAGGATCAACATCTTCTTCCTCTCTTTCTTCATTAGTAACCAAGCTATTTTGGAGAGGGGCTTGGATTTTTTTATCATCCCTATCCCTATTTCTCTGATCTCTTTGGATGATCTGAGGGGAATTATTTGGTCTTCTGAAATTACCCCTATTATCATCATTATGGGTGTTCCTATAGCTCTCCTTTCCTTCAAGCTTCAATTTCTCCATTTCTACAGAGAGTGATTTTACCAGTTTTTTCAACTCATCCACTTGAGGGTAGGAAACAAATGAATCAGAGGTTGAAGCTTCAACCCTACCTTTTATTCTGTCTCTATTGTATTTACTCCTAAGTTTTTCATCTGCTAATATATTAGGTTGTACTTCAAGGGTTTCATCTTGCATATGAGCTAAAGAGGTAGCTCTTTTTTCTCTCAACAGGAGGCAAAACTCAGGGTCAAAATCACTGGCATAAGTAATCTTGGCAGATGTTTTTGTAGGATTTATTTCAATGGGAATCTTATTGTACATTTTATTAAATCTTTTTTAGCAGTCTGAAACAGATTCCCCCTATTTCCTCTTAAGTGACCCAAATTCTGTAATATAATAAAGAAAATATTTTTGATCCCCCCAATGCTTTTAGAATGAATCATCCATAGCTTCAATCCCATAAATAGATCCAGGATTCAAACCCCTAAACCATTTCCTAGCCTCACCATCAAGGCTCTGTACAAAAACTCTCATACACACATCTTCACTTTCAATGTTAAAATTATCTGCATAACTATAAAAAGTTGAAAGGTGTTCTTCTGCATTTATGTATTCCCCCCCTGTGAACTTGGACATGTACTTATGTTAGTCTCCAACTGGGATAGAATTCATAGGCTGAGGTAAAACAAGAGTGGCATATCTAGCAGCCACTATGGAATCCATCATGTTTCTAGGAATATTAGCACCTACCATTGGGACGTGAGCTATAGGAGTACTAGGGGGAGATGGAGTTTGGATAAGTACGAATGTATTTTTTTTTCTAGGAGGAAGGGGAAATGATTGAGTGTTGTAGGATAATGGTATAGGCTTCAAGGGAAAACAAGTTTCCCCCTCTTTAGATACATCAACTTTGATAGGAGGAGAAGTAGGAAAACCTAAAGTGGGAAAATCTTCTAAGCTCCTTGGTCTAAACCACTTTAAAATATCAGGGGAAACATGAGTTTCAAAACTTTCTCCTTCCAAATGATGACTAGAAGGAGGGAATTCAGTAGGGAAGCTTTCAAAATACAAACTTCTGGAAACTCCAACAAATGGTATAAAAGGAGAATTGGATACAACTACTAGAGTTTTAAAAGAAGAATCATGTAAATTACCAGAATCACCTGGTACAACAGCTAAACGTCCTTCTTGAGAAGTCTTTCCTTTCTTGATAATCTTCTTTGGGTCAGCTTCAGGTGTTACCAAAGTTATTTGTGGAGTATACCTCATGTGTCTGCCTTTGGGAGACACAACTAAAACAATGGAGTCTCCAGGTGCAAGCTGCAATCTTCAAGGTACTGGTTTCTGATGCACCTTAAGAATCATAATTTCTTTGTCATTAAATCCCAGGGAAATGTGTTCAATTTGTTCCACGGAAATAGTGCCAAGAATGTTGGCATTGAGAGTCACCCTTATATTGCAGGAGGATAATCCCAGTACCCATAAAAATGTTTGTGGAGGTAGTTTTATGAGTGGAGGTCAAATGGATAAAGCTCAACATAAGAATGTTTTAACACGGAAAAATGGACTAGAAATGCATAAGAAAATGAGGTTCTCATTAACTTCAATTAGTGGTTTAAGGTTAAATGTGAGAAGGGGGAAGACTTAGTGAGGAAAGTGGACAAGTCTTCCATGAGCATCCGGCCTTCAAGCAGCTTGGTGCAGAAAACCTCAGGAACAAGAGCACTCTTGAAATTAAGTTTAAAATACTGAAATATATCACAACAACATTATAATCAAACCTCCATTAAAATACAACTACAACACCTCGTATGGATCTTCCATGCATGATCATTTCAGCATAAGAAAAAATGAGACAATGAAAGAAAACAATGAAACAGATCATAACATCATTATAATCAAACCTCCAATATAATACAACTACAACATAATGTCTGGATCATCCATGCACGAGTGTTTCATCACAATAGGAAACAAGATAGTGAAAGAAATTGACTTCTATTAATGAGAAAGTCTCAGGGCTCATACATAACCAGAGAACAACTCTGCTATCAAACTATTACAAAATAGGGAGCTCTGCTCAACCATCGACCTCAACACATTCTTAAACTGATCTATTTATACTCAGATCAGTGGACAACCACTAGGATAGTCATCTGGTGGTCCCTTCCAAGGCTCTTCATCAATGCATCCTTTTGTTGGACTGTGCATGTATCCTTATGTCATACGCAAAGCTCAGACCAACATGGGCTTGCAAAAATAAACATCCATCGTGGTACCTCGAGATGACAATTCTGTCTCCATGGCCAAACCCTTCGTGCCTTCTATTTATGCAATGAGTGGAGGTTTCAACTATTGGTCCTTGTTCATTAACTGACTTCTCCTCGGGATAGGGATGAGGCTAGAAGACTAGGGGGTGACCACATGCTTCTATTGGAATTTTCTTTGAATGAGAACATGATTTTGGGGCCGTCGAAAGCGGTTTGGACCCACACCACTTTTGGGCCCAAAACTCACCACCTTCTGCGACGTAGCTCTCCCGCAATACCATGGTTTAGATTTCGGCCTGCTCAAGGATAATAACGCCTGAGAATGTTGCAGTGCCAAAATGAAGTGTGGTCATTGATATGAATGGACTTTGTGTTGGAGTTACTTCACAGACACCTAGTATTTATTTTTCCTAAGGTTATTCCTTGTTTATTAGTCATAATTAGTCATTATCCAGTCTCCTATATTTTAGGGGAGAATATTCCACCTGGAGAATATTCTCTTTCAGTTGACACTTTAGTTTGACTAGTTGAGTTGAGTTTAG